>VZTN01016456.1:4918-15715 GCA_013400515.1 Erpornis zantholeuca
CTCAAAATAATTGTATGAACTAAACCCAACTGTTATTTTGGTTCCGGTTGATTTTTTTTTTGTTGTTCTTTTTGTTTCTTAGTTTGCTGGTTTTTTGGGTTTGGGGTTTTTTTTTTTTTGGTTTTTGGGTTTTGTGTGTGAGTGCAGAAAAGCCATAGAATTGACCTCTGGCAATTAAAATGTAATTGTTGCTGTGGTGCAAATATTTACAACCAATCTAGGGCCCTTTTGAATTCCCAATGCAGTGTGAAGGAGACACAGCATTGCTGAAAATGAAGTCAGAGATAGCAAGACCAGAGGCAGCAAGGCCCTTCATATTTTATATGGATTTTTAGGAGACAGTACTTGCCAATCGTATGAGGTAAAATGAAGAAGAGTGGTTGAAGGGTTTGCAGTGAAAAAGCAGATTGCTGAAAGCAGAAGAAATACATTAAATGAAAATCCACAAAAACAAATGGCAAAGGATAAAAGGTGAGGGGCTGTGTAGGAGGGAGGTGCAACTGATGATCCCAGACATTTGGGGATGGAAAAATTCCATTAAAACTAAACACCTCCTGCTTAAGATTTAGGCTTAAAAATTACAAACCATGTAAGTAAAAGCATTTTGCTTTGCGTTTAAAGGGCAACTGAAGGAAATAGTCAAAGTATTAGAAAAAGGAAAAAGAGAAAATGGGGAAATATTTTATGAAACTGATCTGCACACATTTAAGGTGGGGTATTGGTTAGGCATGGCTGGTTTCAATTTGATTTTAATTTTTATTCCCCAGCTTTTCAGTGGTCCTCTTGAGCAAAAAGAGACTTTAGTTCAATTTAGTTTAGTAAGTGGGTAGGCAACCATGCTTTGGATGGCTTCCTAACCTTGTGCCTCATTCCTCTTCATGGGTGTGTCTGATTTAAATTTCTGGTTGTTAATCCTACTCTAGTCTTTGCAGGAGAGGAGACATGATTTCTGACTCCTTTGCCCACTGTAGGGTAAAACACAAAACTGAAATCCTTCTGATGGAGTAAAGGCTGGAAAATGTTAGAAACCACAAGAACTTTGATAGAGAACTAGCCTATACTTAAGTGACATTCACACGCTTGCACCGGCACACCCACAGAGCCAAAAACCATACTGAAAGCTATTTGGTTTGACATGGTTGTTTCTTCTGCCCATACTGCTTTGATATTTGCAAGAAGATGATTTGAGTATCACATGTCAGGGATTGGCAGCAGACAATGGAAAGCAGGAAAAACTGTTCCAAACCCTCCACACTGAGACAGAATTGATCAAGTTGTCACTTACAAATTACAAATCAATGGAAAAAGCCAGCCTAATCTGCAGTGTGCTCTCTCTCTAGCCCCAGTTACAGACTCCAATTTAAGCACACTACTTTCCTTTAAAGAACCTAAGATTAACCTGGTGATTTATTTTAAATATGAAATTGGAAAGAAAAGAAATGGCTGAAAGGAGTTATATGTCTAGAATTTTACTTTCCTCTGCTCAGTGAAGGATACTCTCTCTTGTCTACTTTGAATACCAGATGTCTCTGCACAGTCAAATTGAGGCATCCTGAAAGGGAAAGATTTTCAAATGTCCTCAGCTTTTACTGGAAACTAGGCCCCTTTAGAGACGTCTGGAGTATGACACTCAAAGAGTCATCCCAGATTGCACAGAGCTTTTCAAAACTCAGCCAGTGTTTTTAGTAGCCTATGCCTCAAGGAGTCTGGGCACCTTACCCAAAAAGAGCTAAAAATGTAATTTGCAGTTCTTCAAGTAATCCAAAACAAAGTATCAAATCCCTTCCCATCTTTCTTTGCCAGGGAAAGTCCCTGTGCACTAGAACTGGCCTCATTCTGCTACACAGGGGGACAGCAGAAGTAAATGGAGGGTGGAGTGGGAGAGCTTTTGGAAGAATGATCAGGTTGTGCATAGTGCTCAGCCCTACTTAATCACAGATGTATTGCTTGAAAATCAAGTTCCAAGTATTTCCATGGTGCTCAAACACAGAGTTACCTGGCTCTTGTCTGTGCTGAAGAATTTCAACCAGCAGAATTTCCTTGGCTGTGCTGCAGCTGATGGCTATTCCCATTGTTTTAATACTCAGTGAAGATACTTATTCTGTGTGGGTCGCCAAGCAGGCAAGAAAGTATTGACCGACTGTTGAAATTTCCAAAGGTGGAGATTTATATACCTGTGTATGGTGGCCACAGAGGAACAATCTGAAGACATATAGAATAAAGGAGTATGGCAATACCCATATAGCACATGACAGACACATGATTTGATATCTAACTAAATGTATAATCTTTGCCTTTTTAAAATAATATACTCCTTCTGAGACTTAATCCTTTGGCTAAAACAGGGGATTGTTGAGGAAAAATTAATCAAAATCTTAAGTGACTGAAAGTAGTTCTGCTACAGGTGGACAGAAGAAGGCTTTCATTTCTTAGTTTCTTTCTCTTAATGGGCTAAGATGGATGTTGTAAGACATTAATCATCCTGTATTAATGAATAAGTAGTCTTTACTACTATACAAGTGGATTGTGGTGAGGTTAAGGAACTTAAACAAAGCAGTTTGGTAGACTGCTCCTGGCACAAACCATTTGCCACCCAGTTCACTTTCTATTCTGGCTACCAACCATTGCTGTCAAAGGAGCTGTTACAGTGGAGTTTAATACTATCAGACAGGAAAGCCAGAATACACCTGTGGAACAAACACCTCTGGTTTTGAAAAGAGACTTAAAGAACATGATTTGAGCCATCAAAAAGAATAATCTTAACATAAATTCCCATTACAGGGTGTACTGAAAAGAGCTGATCTGCTCTTTAGAGGCATAAAAAGAGGACATAGGAAAATGATTTATCTTCTGCACAGTAATCTGTGTTGTGTTCTGATGTCCAGGCTTACAGAAAGATACAGAAATAACTAGAGAAATACTTAAAGGACAAGCCACAGAAAAATGTTCCTTAGGAGCTCTCAGATCAGGCTTGTGAACCTTGTCAGGGCTTTTGGGAGCAATAAATGCATTTTCAAAAGTTGCTTAGGAGAGCTTTTCGAGTATTCTTTTGAATTTGTGTTAATGAAAGGCCCAAATGTTTTTAATTTTTAGTTATTTTTACCAGTTGTCTGGAGAAAGCTTAAAGCCTCCTATCCTGAAAAAGTGCCTCTTGAGTAAGCAAGACAAATTATACCCAGACTTCGGATTAGGCTGTGCATGTCCTTCAGTGTGCATTGTCTTGCATGCCTGAATTATCAACTTCATGTATCTGGGCTTCAGCTGGTTGCCTAAGGAGTAAGGAAAAGCTCATCTGCAAGGAAGTGCTCATCTGCTCCCACTGATGATGCACAGCTGGCCAAGAGGATTACTTTTTAGGTCTCTGAAGAGCCAAAGAATCTAACTTATAGCTGGAGACAGGACACAGGAAAGGACAAATTGGTATACTGAGGAGATACAGACACTTTCTGGGTTGCTTGGCATGTCTTATTCCAACATGCAGGCTCACACTAACCACAAGGCATGGGACTTGGAAATAGTTTTTACCAGGCTCAGTAGGAGATCTTCCAGGAGCTTCTTGCCTTCCTGTTCAGCTGGGGGCATGATTCACCTTCCAGATCATGTGAATGTGTGGCAACTAGGCAATGCTCTGTCCTTACAAGTAGCTCATTTCTAGTAGCATTTTGATTTTTCTTGTTCCATGCTGTAAGCATACTTCTCACTATTTACTCTCCATAAGACACAGTAGTTAAAGCCTTTGGGCTTACAGTAAAGATGCAGCATATAGCAATATGTGGCTTGACCTTCTAAGTATCACAGGAGATTCAGATAGGCCATATTAACCCCAGCCCTATTGTGTGGAAACAGTTTTCCTTATGGGCATTTCAGAAATCCATGGGTTTTGCTCAGAAATTACAGTTATCATATTATGATCTGACCTCCTGTGTAGTACAAGTTCAGCTTCACTCTATAATTTCTGCATTAGGTATACAACCTGTGGTTAACCAGCATGCTGTGGTGGGATTATGTATTGAGTTTTGTATTGATTAGGTTACGATTTGAGACAAATTATTATTTTAGCTTGGATTTTCAGTAGTTCAGGCTTGTGCCTGCAGGATTTTCCTTTTAGAGTTTTGCAAGGATTCTCCCAGCAACTTATCTTTGCCATATAGTTCTTCAGCTCCTTCCTGAAATAACAATAAAAAACCTCTAGAACACACCCTCCACAGAACCGTAGAAAAGATACTTAGAAGTTCTGGAACTAAATATTGTTTTCCTTCAGACTTATATCCTTGATAAAATCTGTATATAATCCTTATGATGACCTGAACTATCCTCATGTCCTTTAAGCCTTGTGTCCCCAGACGAGCACAGTATCTGCTAGATGCATTCAACAAAGCTGTATCTGTACTTACTGGTAAGCCATTTTCAGCCAAATAGAATATTTAACAGCTGCATTCTTTGGGGTTTTTTTTGAATGTCATTGGGGCAAGTAATTTGAATGTCATTGGGGCAAGGCACCTGTCCTTCAGCAGTTGCCATTTTTCACAGCACTGTTAAGAACTTTATTTTCCTTGGGATTTCTGCACTTTTGTCAAGATTGACAGATTCAGAAGTTACTGTGTGTGGCGGGGACAAGGCAGACAAACAGATGATTAGAAAGACAGCACAGACACATAAACTTGTTTCCTTAGGAAATGGAGCTACAGATTATTACCTATGGAATTTATGGTTCTTTAAAATTGATACCTCTGGGTATTCTTACTAGTCATCTTCCTTCCTGTCTTTCTTTGAATCTTCTCTTAAGGTCTTTGGGGGTTTCAGGAAGGAGTGAGACCATGTGAGTCTATACAAAAAGTTAGGCCAAATTTTCAGCATTGCGAGGCGATACATGTGGGAAGAAGTAGACACCAGTGTACTGCAGCTTTTTGTTGCCAAGAGTCCTCTCACAAAATTGTGTTACTCAGATAGCACAATTATGTGGGATTACTCTCAAATATGCAACCGGAGTGACTGATAAATTATTTCCTTTACTCCAGCAGTCATGCAATATTAATTAGGTACAGTTAGTATTGTGACTCTTTGAAAATATAAAGTTATATAAATGTCGAGTGGTATTTACACTGATTATATCCAGGATGTTGGTTGATAGGAAATACATAAAATGTTTTTTAATGCATTTCTTTACATGCAGCTTCAGGTGAGAAAGTACTTTTATAAATGTTCATGGAAAAGGGTTTTAAGAATTGTGTAGGGGACACTTTAAATGCGTAAGTGTTGGTTTAGAAGTGGTCTCATTTTTAAACACCCATCATGGCTATCACAGATAATATATGTTTACACTCTGCCTTTCAAGTAATTCTTCTCACAATGCTTCTGTTTTTAAATTCTTGACTTTTGTGAAGTTGGACTGTCCTCATAGCTCTTCCACAGAAGTCAGAATTGTCCAAATGAGAAAAGGTGGCTTGTAGATACTTCTAGTATTGACGCTATTTACTGCCTTACCAATTATACTGTTTAGTATTTACTGATTATTTATGTGTGTTTGCATGGCACCTAGGACAAGGTTTACTTTTTTTTACCATTTGTAAAAGTTTTTTATCCTCTCCACACTCAGTTACTGATTTCTACTACTCCTGCCAAAGTTTTCCATCCTCTCAGCTGTGCTGGGTGCCAAATGAACACTTTGTGTGACTGTGCTCTAAGTGGGGGAGGAAGTGGAAGCAGCAGTAAGGAAGGAGGAGCAAGATTTTGAATACTATTTCCTTAACTGCTTTTCTTCCACTCTATTATGAGTTGTTCTTAAAAGGTAGATCACCTGCTCTAATGTAATGTAAAAAAAAAAATTTCTAGCAATTAAATAGAGTCCCCAAAAGTCTCCCAAGCTCCTAAACTTTCAGATTTATGGTAAGAAAAATAAAAATACGGGAATTTCCCAGTTAAGATGGAGCAGGTAATTAATTCTGGACATTAATTCATTACTTTAAAACCTGTGTGCACTACTCATACTAGCAAGTACCTTTTAATGAGCTTTTTTTGTCTTGTGTACTTTTCTGCTTTGAGTTTCATCAAGGGGAAGAAGCCTGGTGTAAAGTGGTGTAGCCAAGGTGTGCTGTGTGCTTGGGTGCACCATCTTCTCAGCTGGGAATAACAGATTGACAGAAGTCATGGACGAATGGGAAGAAACCATACGCTCAAAATGCAGTTTCCCTGGTTTACTCCTCATATCATATTGATGCCTTAGGTTTTAACTTTTATATTTTTCAAGTCCTGTACTGCTAGTGTAACTCCGAAGTTTACTGGAGCTTGTTAAGTGCTGTTCTCTTATGCTAAGATAGACATAACAAAACCTCCTTAGATTGCTCTCCAAGGACACCCAGGCTGTTCTAGGCCCAAGAACTGTAAACCATCATCTTGAGGAGAAGGGGGAAAACTTGGGGAAATTACATCATTGACTGGGGTTCTGGTTGGTGAATTTATGCTTCTATAAAAGTGTGAAGAACTCATGACCTGTCATCCATTTTGGGATCCACTGAGACAGGACCCTCTGGAGCCCGAAGTGTACCTCTGAAGGCCTTTCAAATATATACCTCCTTTATTCCTGTCTAGTCTCTGTTTCTAAATAGCCACCTAAGGCATCAATATCCCTGCACAATTCCAATCCCATATATTCTTCATAGTAGCCATGAAGCTCCTCTCATGGACTTATTTTTTCTTGCTTTCCTTTTCATTGCCTTAAGAGTTACTGCTTCTTTCCTGCTCATCTCCTTCAGGCTAGTTTCATAACCAGCTGATTGCATGCTCCAAACACTTGACCTGTAGCATATAAGGGATCTGCGTGCAAATGTATTGGCTCTGGGCCATCATTCTTAACTGTTGATGATATTTAATTGCAATTGCAAAACTGTTGTGTAGCAACACCATGTTATTGAAAGAGGCATACATGTTTGGTTTGTGTGGTGGGTTGACCCTGGCTGCACACCAGCTGCCCACCAAAGCTGTTCTAGCACTCACCTTCTCTGCTGGTCAGGGGAAGGGGTTGAGATGAGGACACAGAAAAATCAGTGTCATGAGCAAAACAAACTCAACTTGGGGAATAATTAATCTATTTTATTTCCAATCAAGTCACAGTAGGATAATGAGAAATAAAACTATATCTTAGGAACACATTCTCCCTACTCTTCCTTCTTCCTGGCTTTAACTTTACTCCCGATTCTCTACCTACTTTCCCACAGTAGTGCAGGGTGTGGGGAATGGAGGGTTGTGAACAGTTCATCACAGATTTCTGCTGCTCTGTTCTCCATAAGGGGAGGACTCCTCACACTCTCCCCTGCTCCAATGTGGGGTTCTTCTCATAGTATATAATCCTCTATGAACTTCTCTAGCATGAGTCCTTCCCAGAGGCTGTAGTTCTTCATTAACTGCTTCACGGTGAGTCCCTTCCACAGTGAGGTCCCACCAGGAGCTCTCTCCAGTGTGGGTTTCTGTAGGAGACAAGAAATGCTGTTCAGTTGTGTTCTCTCTTGCTCAACAGAAAGCACTCTGAGAAAGGTCTGACTGACAGCGAGGTAAAAACCAGGTCATATGACCAGAGAATGTCATATGAGAGAGGTTGTATGGCTGGCGCAGGCTCGCCTCGTGCGTGAGGCAGTGACTGGCTGGGAGATGTGTGGACACCACATGATCAGAGAGCTGAGTGGGTGAAGGGACGCGTGAACAGGGACACCGCAGTGGCAGACAGCCAGTGAGTGCTTGTTTTGGTGAAGTTTAGAGCATAAAAAGGCTCAGTTTGTTACAATAAATGGTCTTCTTGGGAGCAAGCAAAGAGGTCCGTGTGTCTTTGTTCCCCATTGCTTCGGGTTTCCAGTGGGGTCACAGCCTCCTTCAGGCATCCACCTGCTCTGGCTTGGCTTCAGGTTGGTCTCTGCTCTGCTGTGGACCCCATGGGCTGCAGGGGCACAGCTGCCTCACCATGGTCTTCACTATGGGCTGCAGGGGAATCACTGCTCTGACACCTGGAGCACCTCCTCCCCCTCCTTCCTCAGTGACCTTGCCCTGCAGAGCTATTTCTCTCACACATTATCACTTCTATCTTCTGGTTACTGTTCTGCATGTTTTTTCCCCTTCTTAAATATGTAGCCTCAGAGTTGCTGCAACTGCCCCTCAGTAGTGAGTCTGTCTCAGAGCTGGCTGGCATTGGCTTCATTGGACATAAGGAATTTTGGCCCTTGTAGCCAAAACCTTGCAATGCAAACAAAATACAGTTTGTTTTCATGTGATTCCTACATCTATATAAAATACACTGTAAGCTGGGGTAGAAGTAACTAACAAGTGGTGCTGGGTTTCTCATTGCTCTTTTTTTGCAAAGGTAGATGATATGTTTCAAGCAGAATATATAGACATCCATTAGGTCAAATTTTCCCTTTCTTTCTCTTGTCCCACTTGAATAATAACAAATAATCATATATTTTCTCATGAGCTTGGCTGTCCCCAGGCCTGATTGCATCTACATAGATTGAGAGTTAGATTGCTTCAATATGCTCTAACCTGTGCTGTAGAAAATGTGTTATCCAATGAGTGCTGCGCAATGCTGCAGGACTGCTATTTGTCAAGACAAAGCAGATTACTACCTTTATCCACTTTTATATACTATGCTTTGCATCATTTACTATCATTCAAATTCATCCTTAATTTCTGCTACTTGTAGTGTGAAACTGACTTTGCTTCTGCAGCCACAAATCTTGGCAATGCCCAGAGACATGTTCCAAAGACTCCTATGTGTTTCACCTGTTTAGGGTGAATGTTCAAAGGCATCTCATTCTTGAAGGATCCTTCTTCTGGACCTGTTTCAGTGGTTTCATCTAATTTTTCTCTTTTGTTTTAATGTATTTGGTATGTCTTAAACTAATAGCTCTGTATGATGCTTAGCAGAGCCATAGTAGATAGGCCTCAAAGAAAAAGAATTTATTATGATGAGGCTCAGTTCAAGTATTCAAGATGTCTTGGTACAATTGTCATTGTGGTTGCAACTGCTAAAAATTTTGATTTATTGTTGCACTATTAACTCTTGTAGGTTACGTGGTGTGCACAGCATGTATTTTAGAAATGCGTCAAAATCAAAATTATGATAATAATAATAATAGAATATTAGCCTAGAATTTAAGTGCAGTGAAAGAGCTCTTGGTTTTACTGGCAGTGATAATCATAGCAAAAAGTGAAAGAGACTCCTTTTAATTTAACAGGACAAAGATAAATTACGGCTACCTCTCATTCTTTCATTGCTTTTTTCAGGTGACAATATGTGCCCCCTTAACTTCATGCCTAAATATAGTATAGTGTCCTGCTGACAGCCAGCATGCACAGGTGACCACCACCTTACACCCTTTCACCAGTCACCCTGCTTCTACCCCAGCAAAGGCCTGTTTTTATCTGCAAGGCTCCCTGTAACTCACCCACATGCAAATGCTTTTGACCTTAATTAAAGCAGTTCACCTCTCTCTGCCTCTAGGGATGGTTTCCTCATAAGGCAGTTGTGTTTAATTAGCATTTGCATAGCATTCTGCTGGTTGCTTTCCTGGAGCGTTGTTCAGTAGGAGCGTGGGATTGCTGAAGCCTGACTGGCAAGCTTTGCACCCTCCTAATTGACACAGAAGCCAAGTAAAAGTTACACAAGGAAAGAACAGAGAATCGTTAATGATGGATCATTAGCAAGTAGCTCCTTTGAATGAATGTAGATAACTTTATAACTCCATCAAAGTGAAAAGTAGCGTGATGAATTATGCATCAAACAATAAAAGCACAAGGAAGACACTGGTTTTATAATTGCTGTGCAATTTTCTAGCATGCTCTAGTTTGTAAGATTAATTTTCTTTGGGAAGCATGAAGCATTCTGTCTGTTGCACACAATGTTGATTTTGGTTTTCGCTCTTTAGAGATTTTATTCTGCATCTTTCAATATCACTGCAAGAACTCCCAGGGTCCAAAATTTTTATGAGATCCATAGTTTTTATGCTAGCAAAAATTTGCACAAGCAAATGAAAAGTCTGTAGCTACTAAACCAGTTTCTTTGACAATTTGCTATTTCTCAGTATAAAGAGTTCTCAGATACACACACCTGAAATAAGATTGCTTTGTATCTTTTTTTTTTTAATAGAAATTGCATAATAGTTTTGTGGCTATGTTAAATTTCTAGACTAATAAATCTCTAAAGGGCATTTTTACTTTGAAATTATCATCACAAGCATTTCAGTTGGCACAGAGATCATTCCTGTGGCTTGCATTAGTGCCAGTTCTGCCCTCCTAGGGCTCCTACTCACTCCTTAGAAAAGGAATTAATACAAATATTGTCGAGTGATGTCACCTTTCCCTTTAAAATACACCGATCTCTCACTTGAGGTTTCCTCTGAAAATTCAACTCAGTGTGTTTGAAGTGAGTAGAATTAGAGGAATAAGTTAATAGAAAACTTATCCCTGATGTGAGGTGTTTCTTAGCTTTTCATATTATAGTGGGTGAAAGGGTCTGGATCTAATCTGTCAGCAAGCCCCAGGGATCAGTTGAGGGATCAACTATTCTGGAATAAATCTTCTTCCTAAAGACCCTATTAATACAAACTCCACAGCTTCCTCCCATGGCTTGTTTCAGCATTTTTCTACCCCTACCATTAAAAAAGTTTATTTTTTTTTTCCTACAGTTTCCTTTGTTGCAATTTAAGTCAAATATTTCTCATCATGGACATGAAAAAGTATTTCTTTTCTCCTTCCAGGAAGTTTTCATGGATTTGGGGGGGGGGGGGGGGGGGGGGGGTTTTTTTTTTTGGT
>VZTN01016456.1:17684-47881 GCA_013400515.1 Erpornis zantholeuca
GCTTGGAAAAAAAAAAAAGAAAAGGTTTTCTAGGCACCTTTTTTCTTATTTTATCCTTCTTGGAGGTGGATACTTTGCCATATTAAACATTTGATTACAGTTCATGAAGACTGGCAAAAAATGAAAACAATGGCATGTTTTGGCATCCTGACTGACTTTTGTCAGCATCTCGCCTCAAATAAGTGGTAGCTTCATGTAGTAAATTTACCAATTCATGCTGTGGTTCACTTCCCTTGCTGGTAATATTCTATTTCTTCAGAATTAAAACAAACACTGTTCTAGCTATTGAAATATACTGTTCTTTGTATTTCTTAGCATTTTGAAGTAAAGTTGTAGTTTTGTAGACAAAGATATAATGAAATATAACCTCTTCTGTAATTTCTTTTTAATGATGTGATAAAAGCCATTACTATGAATACAAGAATCCTTTTTCCAATTGCATCAAAGGCTTTTCAGTTTTGTATTAGAGTTTTCAATTAACAGTCAAGGCAACTATTGTCCTCTCTTTCTCCATGAAGCAGGTAATCTTTCTATGCATGTGCTGTGTACCTCACTTCTGATCCCAGAGTAAATTTGTGGCTCCATTCTCCTTTCTGAGTCTGGTAGTAAGGGTGTAGCTACTTCTCTGCAGGGAACTACACTGAAATCTGTTCATTTCACTACAAAGCATCACTAAAACATGAAATCTGACTACCTGCAACAGAAGAAGACTAAGAAGTCTTCATATCATTGCCAGCTTCGAGATTTTCACCTTTGAAATTATTCCTGTGAAAGCAAATAAATCATTGTTGATTTTCTTATGGCTACTGCTACCTGTATTTTTAATAAAAAATGTAAAACAAGCTGGGGAATGTAATGTCTCTGCATGCTGTCAGTTCTGTGTCACTGCAGGATAATGGAGCACACTGCAGAGGTACTTGAGCTGCTGCCAACTGGAGATGGTGCTTCCCATTGTCCATGCACTGCTCTGACATCAGTAAAAGTGTGTTAACGTGACATTTCATTGTGTCCTCATGCTTGTGCTGCCTCCTGTTGTAGAAATGTGGGGATTTCTGCACTGCATCCTGGGCGGGCTGATCATTTCTGTTCAGGTAGCAGAGTGTGGCAGACTTGTGACATAATATGACTCAAAGCACCCTGAGACACCACTGAGACAAATGGGAAGACTTAATGTTGGGTGGATATCCAGCAATTCTGCATTTGAGTGAGCTATTTAAAACTGGCTTATTGGTATATTATTGCAAACTGGAATTTTTTTTAGTCTGTAATTTCAGAATATAAAATTTCTATGATGAGGACTGTGATTAGAACTGGTGTGAAAATGAGGTACTTCCCTTTAAACTAACAAAGACACTTCAATATAAATTTGGGTAGTCACTCTGGAAAATAATTTCCCTTCTATTTACTTTTTTATTTTTTACAGGACCAGCTGTCAGATACAGTGAATTTACTGTGTCACATCCAAAACCACCTCCACTTGTTGGACAACACACAGTGGAGATACTGAAGAGCATGCTGGGGTATGAGGATGGTGCTATAGAAGAACTGCTTCGCACTGGTGCTGTGGCTCAGCATGAGGTCAGATAAGGAACATTAGCTACATTCCTTCACACTGAGTTCACACTAGTTTGTCCTCTCTTTGCTCCCTTCAGTTTCCCTAATGGGACTCAAAAAGAAGACATAATTTAATTCCTAATTTTCTTCCACGTGTGTTTGTATGATTTTAACACTGATGTATCAAATAAACAATCTCATGCTGTCTGAGTGAAAGATTTTCTTGGGGGGGTTGGGAATAAATGTAATTATACAGTCCTGTGTGACTACTCATTTTCTGTACTTCACATGGAAAATGGACTTCTTATCATAATTACAGTAATTGCCTAAACATTTGTCCCCAGAAAGACATGATGTTAGTGAAAAGAAGCAGAACCTTTAAAATCTGTATACTAGAGACTCCTCACAGAAAGCTGGTTTGTATTTTAATACAAAGTAACTTATTTACAAATTGGTGGTTGATCTGATTGATTTTGAAAAGAATTATCCATCCTGAACACTTCGTTCATCTCTGTCTTACATCAAGAGTAGAGTAACCATTAGAAAATTTACTTTTATTCCCTGGTATCCCAAATTACTAGTATGTTTTTATATTACACTGCATAGTCATGACAATCAGAACATGTTAGCAAAAAGAAGCTGAAACTGGCACAGTTCTTCTGTTTTCAAAAAAACCTATTCCAAGACCAGTTGAGAGACCAACTGTCACTGAATAGCCTTCTATAATTTTATTCAGAAAGGCCCAGGGTACTCTTCATTAAACATGGGTGCACAGAAAACCTTATGCTGAATGTTGAATACCAAGACTTGCCAGATCTCTCAATCTGGTTCTGTGGGTAGGTACTGATCCCTATCTCTGACTCTAGTTGCCATCCAGACCAACTTCATTATGGAGAAAACACAGGTTGAAATCTGTACCAAACTTTTGACTCACTCCCACCCCCATGATTAAAACATGGTGAGACAGATCTTCCTCAAATTTTGTAATACCATATCGTTCAGTAAGGTCACTCTTGAGAGTAAGGCACGATGCAGTGGAAGAAGGTGGAAGCATTTTATCCATGAGAAATAGTAAGGAAAAGATTAAAGGAGAGCCACTTCTTCTCTACAAACCAATTTGGCAGTTCTTCACTCACAGAAGACATCCCAGGCTTCTCTGTGACAGTATATAATTTACAGCTACAGTAAACTCAGTGTATGGGAAGGGTTTAACCTTTGTTGTGTGCACACTGAGAGTGAGGCAAAGCCTTTCTCTTCCTAGAACGGAATCAAACTAACTCAAATTGACTCGCAACACACAATATCCACGTTTCTCTCAAAGTATCAGAAACAGGCCTGGCATTACAACTATCTTATCACTTTGTTTTCACTCTAACAAACAAGATCCTCTGTATTACATTTGAACTTCACAACTCTGTGTTACCTTCTGGGGGAAGAAAAGAAGTTATTACATAATCAAATTGCAGTGGAACCCCACTGTGGTTGCTCATTTTTGAAGCACAGTGTTTTGGTTCATTTGTTTGCTTGTTTTCTCTGGTTTTTGTGTTCTTCTAATTTTTTTTTTCCTGCGCTGCATTCCTGGCACCAAACACTATACTCTATCCATGTGCTAAAGACATCATGAGATCCTGGAAGAGTGACTTCTAAAATAAATATAGAAATAAGTCTGAACTGAGAATTGGGACACTGTAGGGAAAGAACTGAAACTGGATTGGAAGAGGTTTTGATATAGTCCACCTTCCTTTTAATCTAAGGGGAACATCCCTTTTTTAATGAGAAAAGCAGAAATTTGAATTCAGCTTCATATAAAATGGATAATCTGATATTTAACTAAACCTTGTTTACTAATGAAAAACACTGTCAGATAACATTCAGAAATAAATTTTCTGGGTTTACTTTCTCAAGGGTTCTTTTCTTCACATTTCTAAGAATCACATACATAAGGTATACTAAAATATTGCTCAGTTTTGTTCAAGGATTTCTAAAAAAAAAATCTCTCTTTTTTTCCTGTGCTTTTCCAAGCAACGGAAATAGCTAATCACCACATCCTTAGCTACAGTAAATTGGCAGAGCTGCTTAGACTTTAACATAGTAATGCTGGTTTAAATAATCTGAATATTGGACTTTAAACTCCATAAAGTATTTTGTGCAGAGTTCACACGCAAACAGTGTTTCCCTTTCTTTTTCTTTTTTTCATTAGTGTTTTTCCTTTTCAGTTTTCTGTGTTGACAGTCAAATGCCTAAAGGGATAATAGGAGATCTTATTTTGTCTCACCTCCAATAGTTACTGCAACAGGAGAAATCCTGATACCATTTCTTAGTGTTTAAGATGATGCTTACTCTTTAAGTCAGGAATAAATGGAAGCCTTTAAATAGGTGGGCATCTGGAAGCTAAAAAGTCCTTTAGCTTCCAACATCTGATTCTGATCAGATGTTGGAAGATCAGATTGTGATCAGATGATCTGACCTTTCCTAAGGTTTGGTCTTTTGGTTTTGGATGATTTGGAGGACATTGAAATAATTACCATGATAATGTTTAAGCTGTTATAATACCCTTTTCCTTTAAAAATGAACAAATAAATGCAGAAAAAGAATATTTAGAAAATTTACAACATACTTCCCAAGAATCTTCAGGAATAGATGTCTCTAGAGCTCAGTGGCATTTTGACAATATTGTAATTTCAAAATGGTTTTCTCTTGTACCTCAAAACTTGGAATCAACCATCACCTGGGATTCTGGAACTCTTAAACTGGTATCCCTCCACTTTTGTGGAAAAAATGTAGTTTGTGATAACTACATACAGCTGCTTCTGGCAATGAATGTTCGTTTTTCTCTGCTTATGTTGGAAAAGAATCTTCTGGCGCTGCCGTGACGTGAAAATGTCTGTTGTATTTACTTAAATTTGACTTAATTTACACATCATTGTATTAAAAAACAAACAAACAAACAAACAAAAAAACAACAAACAAAAAAAAACCAAAGAAAAAACCCTCTAAAAAGCAAGGGTACAGGACACACTTGTTGACTAGTTCCAAACTGAACCCATTTATACCTGTTTGCCAGGAAGCTTTAGCTACCATCAGAAAATGGGATTTCCATTTTGGAAATGTCCAAAATGTCCATCTGTTCTTGACGCCATGGTCCATCATCCCTTTGGATCCATTGCCTGCATTGGGGGATCCCACTGTTCTTGTATTATCTTCACTATTAAAAATGTTTCCTAAGACTTCCTCGTTTAACTGTCTTCCTTTCTTTTCCATTCAAGCTAGTAAAGCTCTACACCAAATATAAATCACCCAGAAAACTGCAAAACTGGTCAGACAGAGTCAGGAGTATTTTGCATAGCCTGAGGATCTCACTGAGGGATATTTTAATGCATAAAAAGAAAATTCCAATGAAACAACAGTCAAATGGACAGTGATGGATTTTTCTTGCTCCTGCATGGATCTCGTTCCTGGCAACTCTTCCCCAGAGTCTTCCCATGCACTTGGGAAGTCCTGGCCCTGGAACTGATGTAAAAAAGTAGATGTTTTTTGATTAGTGGCCAGGAGGGACAAGTTGCTAACTGTGAAAAGCTCACCAGCCTCAGCAGTGATCCACCTGATGTGCAAAGGCCAGGGAAGCCCTATTGATGCAAAGAATGGTCTGTTAAAGGGAATTACTTAATTGTGATGAAGGGAAAAGCTCTTTTTCTTCTCAACTCTATAAAATCAAAATAAAAACATTATTTTGTCATTTTTATGTGTTTTAATATTTTAAAAAACCCAAAACAGAGAAAGGGAACGTATCACTGTTCTTGACTTCCATACCAAATATGATAATCCTCTTTTTTAAGTTAATTGAAATAGATTGATGCCTGATGATATTAATCAGAGTTTTGGTCTTGCTTCTTCAGAATTTAAAGCTTGTCCCAAACATGTCTAGTGACAATATGTTGATGTTAAAATAGCAGTCAGAAACAGTTCTTCTAGGGAGTGTGCATATGTACTCAAAACCTGGGGAGAGCATTTTCATTGAATTGCCATATAGCTCTTCCATTCACAGAGCACTGTAAATCCTTAGCCCTGGTGAACCTGGAGATAAAAGGCAGCTAGGCATCTCTGTGATTAAAATGGTCTTGATTTCTTTTACTATCTAGATGACAAGACATAGTTAATCCCTTGACCTTCCTAACATTATAGCACTGTACTAAAATATATTTATTTCCCCAAAACATATTAAAATGTATTTAATTTCTAAAAGACAGAGGAAAGGTAAAGTACTTTCAGAGTGCAGGAATGCTGGCACAGCTGCTCACATTTCATGTTAGTGACATTAAACAGTGCCAGATACAGTACTTTTCCTAACTGCTTGTACATTGAGTTTAATGTGGCCTGATGAAATGCTAAACACTATTAGCTGGTGAAAAAAACCAACCAACTTTAGAGCAGTTCCTGTAGGATCAAGTAACTTGCCTACACAGAGGCCTCTGTGATACTGGCCAATGTGATAAAAACACACTGATAAACAGTAATACAGTCACCTTTTTAAAGCTGACAGCCAATCAATTCAATTACTGTATGTTTCTGTTGTGACTGGAATTCGGAACAGACATGAGAAAAATGCCTGGGAACACATATGCCTAGGGCCCATGAAACTTTTGCAAGATCTCTTTTTTGGCTCAGACTGTGTCAAACAATGAACAGGGACCAGGCAACGGTTAAGGTGGAGACAAGATACTAATTTTCAAGTTGTTTTTTTTTTCCTAGAGCTGCAGAGAAAAGTGAATTAGTAAGTACCAATTAATCCTGAGTTAGCAAAAAATTCTTAAAAGTCCTAGGTGAAGAGTATACTAAAATGCCTGCCTTAAAAAACCTCAGTATGGTTTAATTTATAGTGAGCAGTGTCACACTGCTTATTTACAAGGTATTCAGGGAAGCAGACTGGGGAGGAGCTCACTTCACTGCAATTGCTTTTGTGCTTCAGCTATTTCAATATTTGTTTTATAACCACTCCAAACTAGCCAGAAGACCTTTAAAATACAAAAAGAGATTGAAGATGTGTAACCTGGTAGAGGAATGCATATGTAGCTCCCATCTCTTGGAGATCCATATTAGGAGAAGGTAAAGTTTCACATTAAAAAGTTGTGTATAAAAATGCAGAGCAGTGTGTACATTTACCCCTGGGACTCTCTTTTCCCGGTGGATTGAGCCTTGACTAAAGCAAATGTGAGAAAATTGACAGTTCTCTGGTAATTTTTTTTTATCTTTTCATCAAAGCCTTCTCTCTCCTGAAGCCAACAGTACAGACTTTTAGCAGAAAGATGGAAGTACTGATTCAAGAAAGCCACTGCAGAGTTTTCTACAAGTCACAGTTTAAGTGTCTCATGCCCCTTTCATCTTCAGGCCAGGCCTTGGGATACCAGTGATATATGACTTGTGTTCATCCTGTGAGTATACACAGTTTAGTCAGAAAAAAAACAGGGAAATATAGGTTAGTCAGAGAAAAATGGGATGATGAAGCAGTCACTCTACAAACCTCTGCAGGTGTTACTACAGTACCATTTTTCTGAATTCTTCAGGAACAAACCCCATTGTCCAACTGCCTGTACTGAGAGGCAGTTCTGCCCACTTATTGTATCACATCTACTCTACTAAACTCTCCATGTGTATTTGATGGGGAGCAGGTTGAGATAGAGAAAGAACTTTAAGAATAACGAGGATCAAAGGGAGAAAACACTGCTTGAAACTTAGTTCCATCCTTGTTGACAGAAAACTCCAGATTCTGTCACACAGTAGTAGGGCTAATGCCCTTGAGTGCAGCCCAAGTCTCCCTGTACCTCTGTAGAACAGTTCTGGTTGTAACAGATCTGACAAAAGTTTACATGACCAAACTGAATGGACACAGATCCTGGTTGCAAAACAATATGAACCACCTGAAATTCATCTGAAGACCTGCTGAGGCCTGTTACTTTTAGTCAATGATGTTAAATTGGTAGAAGTATTATTTTTTAAAAAATTTGCAATTATTAATACTTTTGAAGAGTCTGTCCTGCTTTCTGACCCATTTTTTGTGGTTTTATGGACTTGCTTTCTTCAAATTGCCTCCTAATGTGTTTTTTGTCTTTTCTCCTTTGCGTTTCTAGCTGCTTTTGTGAAGTTTTAGAGGACAGATTTCAAAGCATTGTACCTCTGACCATTGGATTCATTCTCCTAAAGCATGAAAACTGTTAGAATACATTACAGGTCTATTTTGTGCCATAAATATTGGACAATTAAAAAACCTAATCCACTGTTCTTTAAAGGCAATGAAGGGTTATTCACACTGATTTTAGTAGGGTTGGAGCCTGAACCTCAGTACCATGAATTCCAGATACCTTAGCTTAAAGCCTCATTGCTTTAAGTTCCTATGGGAAAAGCTCTCTGCATTTTCTGTGCTCCCATCCAGAAGACTTAAATCATTAGGGTTTTTATTCCTTTGGTAGGGTCATTGCACTTTCACTTTAAATTTTGATATAAAAATTGAGGTGTGTCTTACCTCAAATGCCACACAAGGCTTTATATGGTATTTGTACTTTCCTTAATGACCATGCTATTAGTGATGTTAGTGACATCAGTAGAAAGCTCATTTACTGAACTGTTTGGAGAAGAGAGGAATTCTGACCTTTTTTGTGTAGCTTTTTGTGAGAAGTGTTGACTATTGGCAACCTTAAATACACAAAAAACTCCAGAATCAAACCTAAAGTAATTAAGGACATTGTAAAAATTCAGGAGAAAAGATGATGTTAGAACAATATACCTAGATGAGATTTGAAAGGAAGCTAGAGAAAGATTTTTTATAAAGAGCCGGCAACATCTCTTGTACGTATTTGTCCGTGGAACAAAATGCAGGTCATTGCTGGCTTCCTTGCAGGCCTGGAATTTGTCCAGCTGGGTTTTCTTAACTTTAGGGAGCTGATATTTTTAGAAGTTATTTCTAGGAAAACATTGGAAGTGAATTATAATGATGATTTTGAAATATCTGGTTGCAGATATCAGCAGCTGGATGCTGGGATCAAGCTGATGTTATTAGCTAAACTGAAACAGGTTCTCTTTCATGTTATGCAGCATTTATTTGAATAGGTTGGATGTGAACATTTGAAGTGTTATGAAAATAAGCATTGTTTGACTGAAAATGGTTTTAACTGAACTGGTCCAGTGCATTCCCCACCTCTTTCTAAAAGTAAAATCAAAGGTAGTTCTTCAAATTCTTCACAGAAAAAGGAGAGAGAAACAAAACTCTTAAGGGAGGGTGAAGATTAGTGGTAGCAGATATAGGAGTACCTCTTGAAAGGATGAAACTTATTGTAGCTCTTTTGGCTCCCATAGCTTTTAAGAATTTATTCACACATGAAGAGGACTGGTCCAGTAGTTTTTGGGCAAACTGAGGGCTATCAGAAAATCTGCATGCCACAGATTTCCTGTTTGATGCTGGGCAAGTCCCATTCCCTTCCTTTAAGTTATCGGTATGTAGTTTGGTACTTTCCATTCAGAAGGACAAAGTAAAGATTGCAAGCTGACCTGATAGCAGAGGCCATCTCTGTTTAGACAGATGGAATCCATTGTCTGTCTTGCAGAGCCATTGTGTTGATTTAAAAATGCATGTGTTGCAGCATAACAGAGAAGTTGAATTCTTTTACAAAGTGAGGACATTCTATTTTTCCCGTAAAACCAATATGAACAACCGCAGTTTCCCAATCTCCCATTACGGAAACAGAGAGAAGCCTCCCCAAAGGGCTTGTGAAAGACCTCCACAGATCATCTGGGTATAAACAGATAGTATCTTTGTACCTAGTGGTTGCTTACGTATGAAAACGAGATCACAAGCTTTTGGACTTTGGCCTTTCTGGCAGCAACTGCAAAAAGTTCAGGAAGTTAATCTCATTTTCTGACTAGGATAGTGAATTTAAGGTTAAGGAGATTAGGTACAATGTATATTCCCAGGAAGAACTACTGACAGCTCTAGTAGAAGCTGAAAAGAAGAAGGTTTTACATCTAAGGCGGATTAAAAATAGAAGAAATGCAAGGCAAAAAAAAAAAAAGAAAAGAAAAAGAAAATAAAGAGAAGAGAGAAAAGAGTAAAGAAAAAAGAAAAGGAAAAGGAAGAAACAAGAAAATAAGGAAAAGAGAAGAGGGAAGAAAGGGGTAAAATAGTGATACATAGCTTTAAAGGTGTGGTGAATGATCCCAGCCATGAAAAGGCAGAGAGCACTAGCAGTGACCTGGGCTAGCCTAGTGGAGAAATTTTAGTATGGTTGCAGGAAGGCCTTAGGCACTGCATGATTTGGTCACAGGAGTGTGCCTGGTGGTTACCAAGCAGAGAGGTGAAATTACACAGGGGAGGAAAGACACATGGACAGACCACCAAGCATAGCTACCTCTGTCTATCCACCTCTACTCCCTCCCCTAGCCAAGGCAGGGAGGAACCCAGGGATGACTAACAGTAAATGAAGTACTTTAATCTTAGACAATGTGCTCAAATTACCTAGGCTATTATTCCAGATCTGGAAGATATGTGCTGGCCGCTTTCTTGGTTAGAGAACTTCCTAGAAGGGTGGACAAGAGACTTTGCCTTTTAAAAAGCAGAAGGTTACACTGTGTTCTTTTCCATATTCCTCACTCTGCAAAATTTAAAATGAAGGGCCTGATCCCATGCCAAGTGGAGCACATGGAATTACTTCCTTTGCCTTTGATACATTCTGGCTCAGCATTTAATTAATAGTCCTGATTTTATAAAGTTTTTGGTTTTGAACTTTTCACTCCACCTTTCCCAGATAGAAGGATGGGACCCACACTTACCTCATTAATTTCAGATGGTTTGTTTCTGCTTTCAAGGTGTGCGTGTGGAGCTCTCTGAACTTCCTAGACAAAAATGAACATTAAATCTGCCTACACTTAAAAGTAGGTCTCAATAATGCCAAACTTTTTGAAAGTGAGTTTCAATCTGATTGTATTTGTAATGCTCATATGCATTCCAGGAAATACTGACATATTTGAACTCCAGAAGAACAGATAGCAATGAAAAGTGGATTGAAATTTTGCACGTTCAAATACAGAAAAAATTTAAAACTGCTGAAAATGTGCTAAGCCTGTCATTTGAGCCTTGCTGATTAGTTACTGAAATCAGCCATCCAGAACAAAACAAAACAAAAAGTCCATTTGATTTCAGCAAATATCCCGTTTTGCAATCTGCACTCAAAATGAAAAATGAAGAGAAATTAAATTATCTAGACAGCTATGTCAAACCATACAGTTTAAATGTTCAGCTTCCATGCAAGTCAGGGTGGAAGTGCAACGGCTCCCAAAGAAAGAAAAATCAGGAACTCAGGGTGTTGTTCCAATTTAATGTCAGTTACTTATCTTTAAGCATGACGTGCTCAAATCCCAACTTTTCCCACCTGAAGTCCTAAAGAGACTGAAAGTATGCAAAAATGTTTTTGGGCTTGAAAGCTACTTATTTTAGACATCACCATCTGCAAAATGTCCTTGCTTCTGCATCTCCAGACTATGCTGCCAATGCAAAGGGGATTTGCTTGGAAAGAGCAGCTGGCTGTGGGTGCACCAGCAATGGACTTGCAGTTTGACTACTTTGAGAGCAACCCCAAAACAGAGCATTAAGGCAGAGGTGAGGGGTATCTGTGGTGTCCTCCCCTCTCCTGCAAGGAAGGTGGTGGTGGGCACTGCAGGGGGCAGGAGCACACAGCAGGGTGTGTTGGGACACAGCTGGGGGTGCAGAGCTTACCCCCAGTGATAAGAAGGTCTGCAGGGGGGATTCAGTGCTGGTCTGGGATGGAGGAACAACAATTTGGAGGTCCCAATGGATGGAGGCCTTGTAGGGTGTTTGGAAGTTGCAATTTGGGTTTCTCCCTCCCTTGGAAAGGAGATTACTCCAATGCAGCTGAGATGCCTTTTAAACCCAGGCAGGGATGAAGGAAGGCTTCTAAGCTGTGGATCATGTATGATTATCACTCTATCATGCCAAACCTGTGAGTGCCTGCCCAAGGGAAAGAAAGCCAGCAAAAGTGCTGGAGCATTAACACCACTGCAGGTCTATAACTGTAAAAAGACCAGGGTGCAATGGTATCTCTCACCTGACACTAATGCTCAGAAATTTATGGTAGGTAATCTGACGGCATAAAAGGGCATCCCCTGAGCTCTTTGCTGACTGGCTTCACCCAGAATTTCTCTTTATTACACTTCCTCCTCTTGTTCTCTGGTTTATCCACGTGCTTTGCAATGTCTCTGGGCAAGGACTGCCCTTGAATAGGTGTTCATGTGTGTTTGATCAGAATAATGAGGTACTGATTTTACTTGGATGTTACATTTCTATGAATAACTAGTCTTTTCTCATAGCTACAAATTCTCAGGAAAGTAGCTGTCTTTCTTGTTGTGCTACTGGAATTTGTCCCCAAGAAAGTATCTGCCTTCTTCTATCACTATGGGTTTGGGCTGCACTCAAAAGGTCTGGCTTTTCTTTTTTCTTCTTTTTTCTTCTTTTTTCTTCTTTTTTTTTCTTTTTTCTTCTTTTTTCTTCTTTTTTCTTCTTTTTTCTTCTTTTGTTCCTATTTCAGATCATCAGTTCTTAAAACTGCCTTACACTTATCCCTTAGATTTCACTTTTCCCCCACCCTATGAATGTTTTCAGTTGTCAAAAGAAGAAATGTGATAATTTGGAAGGTTCACAGAAAGCATGTTTTGTGATTATTGTTCTTGTGATCTTTCCAACGTAAACTGCTTTAGAAAAGCTCTGTTCCAGCCACTCTAATTCACTTTTGCAGAATACTGGATTTGAAGTTGGCTAAAGAGAAGGGTTTTTCTTTTAGTGGGGACTAAGAGAAGAATGCAGCTTAACTGTTTAGTTTCTGTCCTTTTTTTTTTATCTGTGCCTCGTGGTGCTCAGAGGGAGTCCTACGTGGTTAATTAAAAATTAACTTTCCTTTGACACTTTTTTATTGTTGAAAAGGAGCAAATATGCTCCTTCTGGTGCTTCGAGTGTTGTGGTAGGGCAGTTTGGGGGTGCCCTATCTAAGTCTCAATCCTCATCCCTAGTGAGGTCTAAAATAGTGACAAAGAATTTTGTATCCTCCAGCTGCTGCAGTTCGGGAACCAGTGCCTATGCAGGTCTGAGAGGGAGATTCCTGCAGAACCTCTGCACACAGTTGTGTTGTAAAGCCATGGAAGCTCTGGTGGTACCTGGGAACACCATCCCAAGAGGAGAGCTCAACCATGCATCTCAGCTTTCTGTGGGTGGAATGACACTAGTATACACCAGCTGGGAACACAGCCTGGTTTCATGTTCTGGCTCACTTCGGAGCCCTTACATTCAGGATTTACAAGGTTGCTGATGCTTGCAAAGGCAAGGATAGGTTCCCACAGCTGACTTTTTCTCACTTATCCTGGAGAATTGCTGAACAGTCTCTGGGGTGTATGCCAACTGATAGGGAAGAATTGCCCTGACTCTGTCTTTTTGTTTTCTCTGTTGCTGTGGCCCCCTGGCAGCAAGCATTCCAGGAATTAACTTTTCTAAAATAACAGGACATTTGTTTTCTCTAATCCTCTAATTTCTTTGACTCTTGCCAAATCAGAGCAGAGATGGTGGGGAACTTAACTAAGTCTAATTCTTCAAACTGATCACTGCAGTAGCTGCACTTGTGCTTTCCATTTTCTCCCCTTGGAAACTGCAGAGATCATGCTCATTTGACACTTCCACTGTGTGTGAGGAACCAGGCCCACAGAGGACCCGCACGTGGTACTGATGGGAGTGTGAAGCAGGGCGTTTCTGTGCAGACAAATGATGACTAGAGGGCTACAAGTCATAGTTTGGTATCTGTCATGGCAGTGCAAACCACTAGACTGTAAGGTCCTATCTTTCAATACTGCCTCTTAGGTGTTGAAGGATGTAAACTTAACCTCCGTGTGAAACACAGCCAAGGCCATGTTGTTTCAGACCACATTTAGTCCCAAATGTGGCGGAGCTGTGGAGTGTGGTCTCAACCACTATTCTTTCCACTCTAGTGTCATTGCTAGGTAAGTATCCATCCACATCAGCGGGACACAGCTGGTGTAACAGTGATTCTAGAGTGAAGTCATGCTATTTCTCTTAATATAAGGCATACATTTCTGCTTTGAAAACAGATTCCTGGAAGATATCTAAAGAGAAGCTGCTGTAACCTGTAGTGAACTTAAACGATGACACTTTACTGAGTTTGATGTAGATGGCAGAAGTTATCCTCAAAAGGAGCACTGATTTTGTTTGGTTGCATGGCAGCTAACAGCAGTATAACAAAGCAATCAAACCTTGAAAACCTTTCTGATTCAGTTCAGTTTCTTGTTACTCTCTCTAATGCATCTGTTAACCTTCAGAAAGCTACGTGGGTGTTTAGAAGAATAAGGTGCTCTACATTAAACACATTCTTTATCTGCCTCAGATAAAGAATGGATTTTGGCAAGAGTTACAGAGGCAGGAAAGAGAATTGCATGCTAAAATAGGGGGTTGGTGTTTCCTGACCTTTCTTTGTAAAAAGCAGAAGAAAGAGTTGGGGGTTTTGTGTTGGCTTTTTTTCTTTTCTTTGGTTTTGGTTTGTTTTTTTTTTTAATACTACTCAACACATGTGGAGTAGTCACCTTTTCAAAAACAAAAAGAGATTTTTTCGAAGAAAATCAGGTAATACATGAAGAAACTAAATATGTATTTGTGGATTATGGTGACACAAAAAATTCCTTAAACTTAATTTCTTGTGGAAAAATCAAGAGTTATCTTTTAAATCAGTTTCTAAACATATTTCTCTTCTTTCTCTTGTTTTTATATAGAAATTGGATATAGATTTGGATTATGTGACTTGACTAATTTTTTCTTCTTTCTTTTTTTCTTGTCATATACTGTTATTAAAATATTTTGGTGCATGCAATTAATCTAGTTCTTCAAGATGAATAGTGGACTCTTGATGACTTGAAAATTCTGGAGCTCACGCTGACATTTAAGGTCTCTTCATTGATTGTATAATACTATATGAGTAATTAATCCTCGATTTTTACCTACACATGTGGATTCCATATGTCCATTAATTTTAACTTGTTCTTTTTCATGGTATGTGATACATCAGGTATTCCTTTTATGTAGTGCTGGCTTTAGTATTTCCATCAGTAAAAAGCTCTGGTCAAAGTTCTGCCCCTGCTTCACAGATAGCTGGGCATCACAGCTCTGCTTGGGGCTCAAAGATGTTTTATGCTGATCTGCATTTAACTAACATGTCTCTTTGTTTCACTGAAGCATTCAGACTATCAACTCAATTTGTGATGTCACCTGCCATTAGTGTCCTCGGTGGGATATTGTTGAGACCAAAAGTCACTTTTGCGGAGCAAGTGACCTATGCACTATGATGTTCTGGGCTACAGAATGTAAGAGGAAGGTATGGGGTGTATCTAGACCGTAGGACCTGACCTAAAAAGGCCAGATAAATCAACAGCTTTTTTGTTTGAATGCAGAGATGAGGCATTTTTGCCAATAAAAAGTCATTAGGTGAAAACTTGGAGTGCTTAAAGGGTAAGTTATTTTCTTGCTGTGAATGCATAAAATCCTTCTGAATGACTGAATTAACATATGAATGCTATTTCTCTTCTAATTTAATTAAGTAGCACTTAAGCATCATTGGTACTTGACATTTAGGTCCCAGTTTGTAGCAGCATCTGCTGTTAGGTTTGGGAATCTCAGAAGTTCTGAGTAGCTTATGGCCTGCTTTTTATATATATCTTTAAAAAATATATATATATATAAAAGTGTACATGTGCACACTTATAGAAAAAAGAATATATTCTTAGATATTTGTTTCCATATCTGTAAATATCAGCCTTACTCTAACTGGCCATCCAGAATTATGAGTCACTTTTAGGAAAATATGGATTTGGGTCTTTGGCCCCGTTGCTCCCTGTCCGTGTACACTGGAGAACTGCCCTGTAAGCTGGCCCCGCAGTTGATTGTTCTGTCTCCATTTATGCCAGGTATGTAAGCACAAGCCTCATGTTAAGCATGTTTAAAAGATCTTGTTGATTACAACGGGAGTGCTCCCACAGCTTATAGCTGTGCAAATGTTTACATACCTGGCCTGCTCTGGTCCTATATAAAGATCTGTCTCCTTTTCCCTGCAAAGCCATTTCTGTCTGCTGCTTTGAAATTTCCCATGCTTTGCGCTTCCCCCTAGTTGGAGGGAGGCTGCACAGATCCTTACTAGGAGAAGTCCTTGTGTCAGAGTTTTGAAGGCTGCAGCTGCTGGGAATTTAAAGGCTGGTTGAAACATCAACCCATGCCTCAGTAATCAAGCACATGCTGGTAATCAGCTTCATGTTACTGGAGAGGCTTTGCCAGTGTTAAGTCTGTCAGGGTTCCCCAAACTTCTTTTTTGGGTTTGTCTCTTATTTCCCTGCTGTCCCAGAGTACAGCCTCCCATATGGATCCATCCCAGTTCCCGAATATTCTGATTATTTAACCACAGTAACTACATAATTAAAAAAGAAGACATAGACTTTGTGTGCATCACTGTGTTTCACAGAGAAGGTTGAATGTTGGGGCCATATGTATAAACACCTCTACTTGCAATGGATATTCATATTTGTGAATATGAATATGTATGTATATTACATATATGAAAGGAATGTGCACATACAAAGATATCATCCTTTCAAACAGATTTTCTTTCCAGAAGCTATAATAGCAGGAAGACCATGGAAAGGAATAGCTTGCTGTTTGTTCCAGGGTGTGAATGCTTTTACATTGGTGAAAAACTATCCTGGCCTTCAGTCAGTCATTCCTTCACTCATTCTGTTTGCTTGATGATTACATTGTTGCTCCATAGAAGGAAAAAATAACCTCTGAAAAGAGTCTTTTCTGGGGTCAAAAGATTTATGCTCTGCTATGTTTTGCTCTAGCACTTATGTCAGTAAGTTTAAGCTGCTCTTAAACTGAGTGTGGTAATGATCCTTTGATACATCTTAAAGTGGCTTTTGCTAGCTCTGCTGCCTTTCCCTGGTCTTAAAAATTAAAACCAAAACACGGTTTATCGGGAAAAGGGGTTTTTATCTTGGTATTTATTTAAGGATCCTTGGGTGCAGTACTTTCTCCAGGTGGAATGCCCCGAAAATGCACACACCGACCCCCACACACCNTATAAGAGGGGTATAAAAGAAAAGGCAAAAAATCATCCTGGCATCAGCTCAGACTTTAAAAAACAAGAAGTATGTATGTAGTAGCGGTACAGACTTTTAAAAAGTACCTTGCTGTTTATGTGCTGTAACAGAATATGCAACCAATGTTTACTTTCTATCAAGAAAATTTGGTGTGCAATAGACTTTTATGAACTCAAGCCCCATTTTAATGCCTGTGATACTGCTCATGTCTATGATGAAGGCCCTGATTCTGCTAAGAACCTAGACAGGTGCTCACTTTGGCTCTTTAGTGCTTGTCAGAGCACTGAAATGCCAAGAGCTTGCACTCAGTGATTTTATGTCCCAGAATTAATGGCATGTGGAAGTGGCAGGCATGTCCTTATTTCCAGAGTTCTGCTTGAAATACAGTTGGGACTGTATCTATTCTGGAAATGTCAGTGATAGTGCAATGCAAGCAGTGGTGTGATAGAAAGAAGATCCTGAGGAAGATGTCAGGTGAGACCACACATCCACAAAGGATAATCAGGCCTTCCAGAGTGCCATGTTTACTGTTAAAGATGTTTAGAGCTTTACCTTGGGCTAAATTAATCTTCATGTGGCGTTTGTTGTATTCTTCAAACCCCAGTGCACTACTGATAACGGTGGATTCAGTAGAACAGGATTTTCTTAAAGGATTTGTATCATTGCAGCTATGTAAGCTGCTCTGGTAGATAGTTTTCCCTTCTACTATACACAGTAACTAATCTATGCTTGGAAACAAACTGTCTCTCAATTTATTTGTAAAATTACACAGGGTTCATGGTTAAATGAATATCCATAGGCATTCCTTCAGAGCAATTCTTACACTTGCAATGGAAAACTGGCACCCTGGGTTTTGTGGTGGGAGGCTGCTGTGGAGGAGCTGTCTTTTGAAGTGTTACAAATGCTTCCAGCACACAAGTGCGACTCAGCTTCACTGGGACCTAATGCTTTGGAATAAGCAGGGGCTGCACGTGGATAGGGCTGAAAAATGCAAGTGAACATTACATGAACATGTAGAGACACCTTCATTCTCTTTCAAGGGATGACACCAAACCTGTTGGTAGACAGCTACAGCAGCATCTGGGAGGTCAGAGCTAAAATAAATAAATATACTGCAGCTGTACTACAGGTATCCTATATGACCTTTAGCAAGCTTAAGTCACTCCCTGATTTGGGCCTGTATTACTAGAAGCAAGAAAAATATCTCCTGTATCTCCTATGTTTATATGGTGAGTGATTCGGGATGGAACAGTCTCACCATACCACTGTGCAGCACATAACGCAGGGGAGTTTTAAGCAACTAATATAAATAATAGAAGTTCTTCTTCCAGCTCAAGGGATAACAAAACCTTTAGAAATCTAGCTTGTTTAAATGAAGATAAACAGATTTGATTTGGTATGATAACTATTGGTGTGGCAACTATCTGTCACTACTGCTGCAAAGCAGAGTGTTTCATCTGTGTGGAAAAACGTAAAAATAAAGGATTATTAAGAATATTATTCAAGCCTTAGACTGCTTTTTTGGTATATTTTTTTTAAACCAGCAGCCATACCCATTGACACACTATTCAACCTTCTTGCCCCTTGCAAGACA
This sequence comes from Erpornis zantholeuca, assembly GCA_013400515.1. NCBI lineage: Eukaryota > Metazoa > Chordata > Aves > Passeriformes > Timaliidae > Erpornis > Erpornis zantholeuca. The sequence goes on from VZTN01016456.1 coordinate 36,031, forward strand.
AAGAACACTAGGAAATTTAGCCCATTTACAGTAAATTGGACATCCCAAGAATCCCTGGTGCCTCCCTTCCTTTCCTGCTTTTGGCTTGTTCTATTGAGAAAAGGAACACCAATATTGTTTTATGAACTGTTATCAGACATGTACACTTACTAAAAGGCACAGTCAATTTTAACTGAGCCTATCATCTGAGCACATTTAGGTTCTTTATCGTAATGCCTTTTAAAACAAAATACATCCTCATAACGAAACACAACTTAGAAGCTTTCAATACAAAAACCGATTACTGTAGAATGGTTTGAATTGGAAGGGACCTTTAAAGGTCATCGAGTCCAACCCTCTCACAATGAGCAGAGACATCCTTAGCTTGATGAGATTGCTCTGTCCAACCTGACCTTTGGTGTTTCCAGGAATGGGGTATCTATCATATCTCTGGGCAACATGTCCCCGTTTTTCACCATCCTCATTATAAAAAATTTCTTCAGTATATCTAGTCTGACTCTACCATAGTTTAGTCTAGAACAATTTTCCCTTGTCCCTTTGAAATATGACCTAATAAAAGGTTAACACCCCTCTTTCTTAAAAGCTTTTAAGAATTGAAAGGCTGCAATAAACTCTCTCTGGGGCCTTCTCTGCTCCAGGCTGGACAACCACAACTCTCTCAACCTGTCCTTGCAAGAGAGGTGCTCCAGCCCTCTGATCATCCTCACTGGGAAGAAGTGAATGAGGTCCACTGTCTTTCCTATACTGAGGACCTCAGAGCTGGATGCAGCATTTTAGGTGGGATCTCATCAGAGCAGTGTAGAACGGCAGAATCACCTCCCTCATTTTGCTGGCCAAAATGATTTTGATGTAGCACAGGACATGGCTGGATTTCTGGGCTGCCATCCCACATGACCAGGTCATGTACAGGGTTTCTTCGCCCAGCAAATCCTCAAGTCCTTCTCTGTTGCAACACGCATCATTTGTTGCAACTGCGACAGGGACTGTTCTCTGGGGTTCACCATCACGCTCTTCCCATGGGGCGCCATTTTTCAATAGCCAAAAGACTCACATGGAAGATGAAGGCAGGCATCCTCAGAAGTCAGCCCTTTATTCAGGCATCCCCAAGCATCAGCAGACCTCAGCTCTCTCCCAGCAGGCATCAGCTCCTTATTGCCTCCCAACACCACCTTTTATACCTTCATGGCAGTGATCTGTGCCATACCTATCATTTGAGTTGCAATTATTCTTTGGTAGAGGAGGAAGAAGTTGGGAAAGCTGTTTGGTGAGTCACAATAAGATCGAGTGGAACAAGCCCCAGAGATCAGATTAGCTCAGAATCTGAACCTTCTTCAGCAAGCAAATGAAAATGCTTGGTATGGGGTTTTTAAATTATTTTATTTGCTGACTCTTTCTGGGAGAAGTTCTTATAGTGAAGATCATCTCTGGTTCAAGATTATGAGTTCTGATTTCACCCAAATCTGGAATGTTAACTTTCTTATTTTACTGAAAGGTAAGAGTGGAAACCCATCACATTTTTATTTTATTTAGTAACAGAACAAATATTCTCAGAACTAGTGAGGAGGTTGAATTATTTGACCTAAAAGGACCCAAACAGGAGTTCTTAAATAAAGGTATCCTTTTCTATCACTAAAAACTATTGGTCATTAAATTTGTAAGGTTTCTCTTCACAGTATATAAGAAAATACATATTAAAAAAGTCTGCATCATAAGTGTAGATGAACAGTTGTATGTAGCATATCAAACAGTAATATTTTAGTGTACATTTTGTATTTATAAGATGGGGAAGCTGGTTGCTACCCTCAGCATCCAACCTGTGTGCAACTGTTCTGCATGCTGTGTTGTTATGAGAACTGCCAGTTTAATCTTTTCATGAATAATTTGTTGTTGCTGTTCTGTTGGGCACTGCTCTCTTAGGTGCTGTGTTCATGTGTATTTGTAGGATATTGAGCCACCTTCTAGTACTGTGGAAGTGCAAAGTTCCTGAAAACTTACCATCACTTCCCATTCTACTTAAATGGATGGGTGAATCTGGGACCTGAACTTCAATATAAAATATATCTGATATATATTGTCAGTGATTTGGTGATGCAGCAGCAAATTCTGTATTTCTTGTGTGATGATTTCAAGTGTACTTTTCTTTTAAGAATAAAAAATGAGAAGGTTAAATATTTGCGCTACTCAGTGATGTGTGGGTAAAATATTAAAGGAATATTGCAACTGAAAGTTAAATTTACACTTCAAAGAAGTCCAAGCATGTGAAGGTAACAACAAGACAATCAAGGCCCAAATAATGTTTATAGTTCTACCTCAACCTGATATATTAATTTTTGTGCCATTATAATAGCTGTAAATATCTGTTCTGCAGGCCACTGAGAGTTCTTCTGGTATTGCAAATTTGGTAATGTGAGCAAGTGAGTAGGGATCTATGGGTTTGGGTCCTTAAAATGTGGAAATGCTTTCTAAATTTTAAGGACAAAGGGACATGTTATGCTTTGAGGAAGTGATCTGTATGTGTGAGTGAGGATGGTGGCATGCTCACACAGGAAATTCAGTGGGAAGGACGAGGAAGGATTTTTAACTTGTAAACCCAGTCTAGCTCCAGCTGGTAGTACAGTATCCCTTTTTTAGGGTAATGTGAGGATTGCACCCTTCATGAAATGGAAAGGAAGGTGCTTCAGTATAGCTCTTTCTCCTAAATCTGTGGGTAGCAAAAAGCAAGGATAATGATGGATGGGCACGTGCATCTATGGAAAACTCAGAGCACAGATGTGGCAGTAGCCACAACTGCTCTTGGGCAGGTGTCAAGGCAATATTTGTGAGTTGAAATAGAAAGAAGAGAAAATGGACCATGGGTAGATACAGCACATCAAGTAATGCTGATAATTTTTAACTTACAGTTAAAAATTACTTACTTACTTACTACTGCTTGTTGTTGTGTTCTCTCATCTACTCTTAGCTGTTTAATTTATCTATTCTCTTAGCTCTGTAGGCTGATGTCATCTTACTGCCTGATGCATCCCCTGGTGAGCTCCTTAAGAAGCATCCTTGGTTGTCACCACAGGAAAAACAACAGTAAGGAGAAACATCTTGAGGATGCTATTAATATATTTGTATTCTTAAAACATGTTCTGTAAAGGTTAGTGGCTGAAGATTCTTGAAGAAATACTAATTCAGGCTAAATGCTCATCAGAGCTGTAGTATGCGGGCAGCTACACTTTGTTACCAAGAGACTACCTCTTTGGGCACTGGCTTCAGGAGAACTTCTAGAGAGGGGAGTGATAAAATTAAAAGTAGGCAGAATGCTTCAGGGCCTCAAGGAGCAGTGGGGTGCAGAGAGGAGGGAGGTGTGCACCCATCGATAACATTCAGGTTTATCCTGCTGCCGTAGCACTGCCACATTACCTGCACAGGTTACTTGCTGCTCCACTCCTACTACATGGCTGTCACAGCTGTTGAGAGCAACACGAGCAGCATACTGCCTCCTGCTCTGGGATTTCTGTTCCATTTCACTGATTTTTATTTTGGCAAGGAGTGGCTGAGAGAGGAAGAGGATGGCTGTAGCTCAGCTGTGGTTTGAAGGGAAGCATGCTGGAAGGCTGGGCAGCACTAATGCAGCCTTGGAAATGTTGGTGTGACAGCAAAAGGTTCACCAGCCTGCATGCATCAGTCATGCTCTGCCATGCAGGGGCAGCAGTGGTAGGAGGAGACAGTGGGCCAAACTCTTCCTGTCTAAATCTGTGAGTGTGCATGGAACATCAAGACTAATATCTGGAGGTAACTTCATTTGTCTCTGGTTTCAAAATATAAGCAGATGCCTGGACAGAGAGCCTCTTCCAGTTAGGGCTGGGGGAAGAGAAAAGATCAACCTTGGTGGAGCATCTCAAAGCTTGAGATTTTGTTTCTTAATGGTTAGCGTTCACCTTAAAAATGAGACCTTGTGCACATGCCAGTGAAAATTCCCTCTTCAACCTATCAGGAAATTGGAGTGCTGAGGATTCGAAAGACCCCCTAAACTTAAGCTTACCTAACTGTGCTACTGCTGTGTGTGGCTGGGTTTTGGGCTAGAACTTCATGGTTAATTCTGTCCATCCTATTCTAACTAGTGACATGATGATGATGTGGCAGAGGTGAAACTGCAGAGAAGTCAATTATGTTAGGCAAGGCACTGGTACCATTGTACAGGACACTGGAAAGCATGTTTGGAATTTTGCATGCTTAACTTTAAAATAACTGTGTTAAAGTTGAAATAAAACTAGAACATATGGAAAGTCTAGTGTGGATATTAAAAGATTGAAAAGCCTATCTTATGAGAAGGAACTAGAAGAGATTGGCTTGTTTAGTTTAGCAAAATAGAGTTGAGAGACTATTTGACAGCACTCTATAAATACATCCAGGGCTAAATGCCAGAGAGGGGAAAAAGCTATTTAAACCCAAGAGCAATATTTGCATAAGAACAAGTGGGCATAAACTTGGTCCTGAGTAGGATTAAAATGGAAATCAGATGATTTCTACCCCTCAGTATAGTGAGGTCATAAAACTGCCTCCCAGTAGGAGCAACAAGGGCACACAGTACTTTTTGTAGACAAAGGGAAGGGACTATGTTCTACAGTGCCCACAGTGACCCGAACTTCATGGCTACACATTTGCATTCTGGTCCTGTGTTCCCGAGCACTTGCACTGGTACAGCGGTGGCAGACACTTTCTACCATTGGTGGTCATCCCCATACATGAGAAGAACCTTCTCCTGCTAAAAATGAAGCACTGTTGATAAATTATAGCTATTAATAGTGTCTTTTTAATGATCTGGGGAAGTTTTCTGCACCTCCTGCACCTGTGCTTGTAACTCTGTTGATGCAAAAATGCCTACTTATATCTTAGGGACTTCCATATCGATACGATTCCTCCTGTAAGGAAGGGATGCAGGATTAAGGTTTTAATTGTGTAACCCCAAGGAGGAAAAGTAGCTTCCCTGACTGAAAATGGCAGAAGCATCTCAAAAGTAACTACAGAGAAGAAGCAGGGTTTTTTATAACTAAAACATTTTGTATTGTTGCTAAAAATCATATGACCTTTGAAGCTGATGCTCATGATTAAACATTTGTTTTTATGCTGCAGTTAGACTAGCACTATAGTACACTCTTAACAGATAAAGAAACCAGACCAAAGAGGTTTTTGGCATTTGGAATTTGGCATGGCGATGTCAAGATGCCAGGCTTTTGGTTTTCAATTGCAGGGTCTGCCTCTTGCACCGTTCATCCTCTTGCATGACAGCACCCATGAAACTTGACTGTCATTCTGTTTTTACCCACTATTTTCTGTCACTAATTTCATTTGGAATCTTTGGCTTTTGAGCTGAAATTTTCCAGGCTTGTTCCTTTATTTGTCAGTGATATTTTAGGCACTTCTCTCTTTCCTAAAACTCAAGAAGTAAATGCCTGCAAACTTGGTGGTGGACCTTTCTCTTGCAGACAGAGCTGAGCAGAAAAAGCTGAAGGAGCCACACAAATAGCCTCCTGGGAAGCAGATTGACACATAGTACTTTGGTAGCTTTGATTTGAGTCAGACATAACTTGCTGAAATTTGTGCTCTGTGCACAAAGGTACTTTCTGTACTGGGAATTAATCTGGCAAAATGCATAGCTAAAGACAACCTTAAAAAAGATTGCAGTGGTATTCAGTCAGCAGTGTGTCAATTATAGTAATTTTCCCTGGGTTTTGATTGCTTTTCCTTGCACATCATATATTCCTGCAATGTAGGATAGGGAATGTTTCTTGTCTTCACATTGTTCATGGTGTGCTACTGTGTTGTGCCATCGATGGACCTCAGTAAGGAAAAGGTACAACATTTCTGCTGGAGAACACTGCCTGACAGAGTGAAGAAAAAACATTTCTGGTACTGACCTTCATCATTAACCTTGCTTTTCATGCATTTCCCCCACAGCATGGTGTTAAGGAAAAGGGAATCTGGAGCCAAATATTGTGCTCTTGAATGCCCCTTAGGAGTCTGTGATGAAGGCTTTTCTATGTATATAAGATTTTCCCAAAAATTAGTTTTGGAAGGTTTTAAGACTTCACATATTGGGCTGAATGCCATTTGGATTTTAATTAAAGAAAGAGAATTGAGTAAGCCTCTTTTAACATATTTTAAATAAAAAGTGTTACTTGGGAAATGCAGAATTCCTTCAACATTTTTGAAAAATATTTTCTTATGCTTTGTTTAAAACAAGATTGTTAAAAAAAGAAACAACAAACAAAACTCTTGACAGACACATTTTAAATAACCAAAATAGTTTAAAAAGAAAAATAAATCCAAGTAAAATGAAATTACATTTGGGAGGAGAGATACCAAACTAGTTTGAGAGTTGGTATCAACTTTTTTTTAGTTAAGAAAGTCTGTTATTTGTCCAGCACTACTGCTTGATGATTCAGCTTCTATCATTCAGAGCAATCAATTTTCCTTCTTAGGACTTAAATGATGTAAATTACATATATCCACACATTTACATTACAGCTGTCACCATGCTTTCTTGTCAGCATCACATTGTCATTTAGCATATTTGGAGGAGGAAAGGGAGTTTGTTTATGATTTCAGCAGAAAAGTATTTTGGCTTATGCATTCTTTCTTTCCAGGAAAGAAAAAAAGCCACAGAACCTTTAAATTTTTTCTGATGTTTAAAGAATCAAAAAGCTGTATCTTGGGAGTGTACAAACATATCTAATTACCATTTTCCATACGGCCTATGTCTGATTCACAGCACCTAAATTCTTACAGTAATCCAACTTCCAAGTGTTTTTTTTCTTCCTATATAAGAACAGAAAATGAAATGAGAAAAATTGCAGATTAGCAGATGGCAAATATTTAGCAGCCTATGTGAAATAATTTTTTTGGTATTAGTCCAGTTCCAGGCGGATGGATGTCCTCATCCCCAAACCTGCCATAACAAATTGCTAAGAAAGCTGAATACTGACTCATTTACCACCTACTTTGGAGAGTCGTTCCCAAAATCAGAGATAAGATAGATTTTGGAGGGGTAGTCTGGGGATGTCCACAGACATCTTCATTACCCATGTTTTCCCTTTCTGTAAATAAACAGAAGCCTGCAGTCTCTATGGCTGTCAGTGTAGCACCCCTCAAAAGCCTTAAAATTCATCTTAAACAAAAATAAAAAGCTACTATGTAGGCACAACAAAATTTACTATAAATGAGTCTTAAGTACGTAATTACATGATAGACCCAAATGCCTCCAAAAGAGTTGCTCCAGGCTATTGTGTAAGCAATACTCCTTTGAGAAATATATAAATACATGTAATTCAGTATATAATACACATGTTAAAAAACTACCTAATTACATATTTTCCCAGGAGAATGAAAAGGCTCCAAAAGAGCTACTCCAGCCACTCCAGTACACAATGTGTGTTTTATAACCTTTCATGAATCTCTTCCATTCTTTTTCCGTTAGGAGGGGAAAAAAACAGTAAGGAAATTAAATACAAAACACCTACTGTACATTTAATTTAGAGGACAAAATGCAATGTTGAAATAACATTAAGGGTGTGACGCAAACCAAGGAAAGCCAGGAAATTGAGTGTAAAGGCTGTTACTCCATCCTTAACTCACGTCACTTATATAATGTTTCAGGCCACTGTTCTGTAATGGCAGATTTTAAATTTCATCACTTAGACCAGGGTTGTGGCCTATCTACACTTAGAGGTAATTGGGTGGTTTATACTGCTGGAATGCCTGCCTACTCCTAATGTATTTATTTATGTGCAGGCATGTACATATATGTTTTTAGGACCTTTTTTTTATAAACCATCTTCTTTCTTTCCTTGTGCTGAAATTGCTGTGGCACTTTCATTTGCCTGAGAATATGTTAATGTGTACCAATGTGATGAAGGGAAAGAAAGAAATGAGTTTTACCTTTGACTGGTGGTGGTGAGATCTGTGGTTACTCTGGGGATCTGTGCTGGAGTCTGAATCCCGTTTTGGAGGAAATCCTGCTGCCCAGATTTACAAGCCCCCTTTACTGGCTGGCAGTTTTGTTAGTGCAGGGGAGTGGATGTCCTGGAGCGAGAGACCACGTCTCAAGTGCAATGCTGGGACCCCTATGGGGATGGTGAGAGCCTGCTGTGCAGGCTCTGAGCTGCATGCTGCCTCTGCAAAGAGGCAGCCTGGAGAGGGTAGTGATGGTCTGATGTGTTCATAGCAACCTGGGTTACTAGGTAGATTATTATAAACACTGTTTTCCTTTAGAGCAAAAATATAATTTGTTCCCTCTCTTTTGCACCATACCCAGAAAACAAACAAAATAGTACATACACATTTTGTCATTAGAAGGAAAAGCTATATGCAGTGTATTTCATAGTATCGTGTATTAATTTCACCACAGAACCAATAGAATATGCTGCCATTTGCTTCATCTGTTCTGGATTTGTGAATACTGTTTGTAAAAATCATACTGTGGGATATCTATGTTTATCCCAAGTGCTGGCCCAGGCAGAGCAACAGGATTACAGAAGACAGATCAGTTTTCCGTTCTTATTAAAACTTTCAGAGGTTTTTTTGTTTGGTTGGTTGGTTTGGGTTTTTGTTTTTTGTTTGTTTGTTTGTTGTTTGTTTCGGGTTTTTTTAAATTTTTATTTTATTTTATGAAATAAATATGTTCTCTTCATGGGAGTGAATCCAAGGCCTTTCCAAACAACCTTTATTTATTTATTTACTTTTCCTCACAAACAGCAAGATGGTAGTCTCCTACTATAGATGTGGGGCTTTCACCTGGGTTGCAGGAGACCCAGGGAGTGTGTTTGGTTAGCAAAGCAGCAGAGTTCCCACAGGACTAAGACAGAGAGTCTTACCTGAGTGTAGACAGGTGTCCAGACTAAGTGCTTCGAGTCTGAAGCCTGTTGGTGTGTCTGTGGCCTGAAGGAGGCAAAAAAGGCTTAGGCCAGGTCCCTGGTGTCCTCACGCAGGGCTGTTTGGGGAGTCTGTAAAGTTAGTGTCTGATCAAAACCAGGAAGATTTCTGCTTAATCCAAAACTGCCATTTGTCCATATATTCTTGCTGATTCAGCAAATCACTACAGTTTATTGAAAACCTGTTTAACCAAATGCTCCCAATTAGCATTTCCTCAGATTTTTGATGCGTGTCATACATCAAAAGTAGTTACAGAAAATGTGATCTTTCAGGTTGATGAGGTTTTTTAGGAGAAACTTTTAAAAGTTTCTTGGGTATTTTTTTCTAGCAGATCTGACAGTGGGCCTGCCTTTGTGTTCATGAATCCTTTGGATGGCAAGAAAAGGTGATTTTTAAAAAAAGGGAATTTTAGCCTTCAGGGGTCACAAAATTGGATGGGTTCAGAGGAAGCTGCTGTATTATGCAAAACAGAAGGTGAGGTAAAAAAACATAAAAAACACCTACAGAGTGCAGTGTTTACACTGGTGTGGCGATCTGCATCTGAAACTGGATTTAACAGTGTTTTCCAGCTGAGTGATGCAGGTCATTAGGAGCCTTTAGACTTGGAAATGATTCTTATATATCAACAGATCCAGAGAATTAACTAGTTGGTATTTGCTTAATAGCTGTACAGATGACAGAGGGAAATGACAGATGATGTCTCTTTCTTCCACTTTCCCTGGTGGATATCCAGTGTTTGCACAGTGGATGTTTTTATTTGGTGTGGCAGCAGGCTTTTGTGTTAAAGAAGCACTGGCTTGCTGTTAGCACTGGGACTGCTGGTCTTGTTTGCAGGCACCTGAAAATGTTTGCATCCCGAGCAGGAAGCTGGAGCACAGTGATGGAGCCTGCTTCATGAAGCATAGAACACCAGCGGCCTGCGTTAGTGGTGAATTTGCATGAATCAGTGCAAGAGAGAGAAGGAAAGAGCTCTGTGGGAAAACTTAGTAACCTGGCACAAGCAGTAAGTAAGCTGGCATTGGGCACCTGGGTGAATACCTGGGTGAATTACTGGGTGCTGGCCACCCTGCAGTATCCCCCTGCATATGGTCTCCTACCCTGCAACCCCCTGAGGTGTTGGGTACCAAGCCACCCCTTGAGCTGCCTCTCCTCTTCTGCTCCTAATGGCAGGGTGAAAACATCCAGCATGGCCTTTCCAGTGCAGGTCTTGCTCTGAGTGTGAGGTTTCCTGGTTTGGCACTGAAATGGAGCTGGCCTCAGGTTTTAAGTACATATACTTTAAAATCTGGATCTAAACACGGGAATAGTGTGGATCCTTATTCCTATCCTTATTCATATTTCACTTGCAGCAGCAAGGGAACGATAACCACCCATAGCACGCACAGTGGATGATTTTTTAGCTGTGGGCTTTGCCTGGCTCTAATTTTAATAACAAATGTATGTGCAAGTGAAAACTAGACACTATGATGGCATCAGGCAATTTATAATTAGAGAGGTAGATTGTAATAGGACTAGAGTGGTTTTAAACTAAAAGATGAGCGATTTAGTTTAGATGTTAGGAGGAAATACTTTTCTCAGAGAGTGGCAAGGCACTGGAACAGTTTGCCCAGAGAAGTTGTGGATGCCCCATCCCTGGAAATCTTCAAGGCCAGACTCAATGGGGCACAGAACAACCTGATCTAGTGGGAAGTGTCCCTGCCCATGTCAAGGCATGTTGGAACTAGATGATCTTTAAGGTCACTTCCAACCCAAACCATTCTGTGATTCTATGATTTTAGGATAATAATTGAATTTTACCTTCATTTCCATAACAACATCTTAAGATGCAGCAAACAAGATTATGCACTGGATTCTGGTTCCAGTTCTGCTTATAGAGCCCCAAAATATCTCCATTCATTTGTGCCAGCTTCATTATTCAGTTGATAGAGTGGCTAACTGAAGCTTTCATCTGGCTTTCCTAACTTCTTTTAAGAGGAAATAAGGGAAAAAGATAAGGTTTCCTTAATAATGGTAAGGAAAAAACAATTGGAATTCTGACCAAAGATTCTAACTAGGTGAATAGAAAATTAGTTGTTTAAGAAGATGAGATACCCACAGGTTGTTGTTAAGTGAGTTATTGCCTAAATTTATAGCACGCTGGTTAATCCTTGATAATTGTTTGTGTGCCCACTGTTTTAGAGCAGAAAATTTAAGGTATGTCCCTATTCAGTTAAAAATGCAGACAGCCTTACAGGGCTCTATAGGAAAGATGAATTTAATAAATGAATATGCAGAAATAGTATCTACATTGCCCTGTTTGATCTTATTATGCCTTTTAACGTTAGACCAGAAACCTCTGGCCCTATGATTCCTAAGAGAGACCACAGTACTGTATATGCAATCAGGAATGTGTGTGTTGAATACCGGAGTGCTCTTTGTTGCACTCAGAATAAAGCTCCGCTTCGAAATATCGTGTTCTACTCGTAGGGCTAGTAAGCAAATCTGGTGGGACTGTCTCCTTAAGTCAGTGCTTGGGTTTCATTGAACTTGAGGAGATGAAGAAGGTTCAATCGACAGGGCACTGGCCTTGGACAGGGGTAAGAGAGGTTCAGGCTTCCAGATGACTACCTGAGCTGCCGTGCTTGCATCGCTCCAACTACCTCACTCTGAAATAGGTTTAAAAGCCTGGAAAATTAACTCATCTGAGGTGTTAGGCCTGTGAGAGGAGACACATGAGTACTGCACATAAGCTGGAGTGCTATGGGCTGAAAAATGCCTGTGAATGTCCTTGGAGACAAGATCGGTCCTGAGCAAAGGGACAAGACCAAGAACATGCAGAAGAGAAGCATCTCCTGGTGCGGCACTTGTTGAGGTTGGAGTCATGACTGACATGGAGGCACACTGACAGTGCATGCAGTTGTCGTCATGCTAGGGAAGTTGTCCTGGGTTATAATGT
>VZTN01016458.1:21030-56834 GCA_013400515.1 Erpornis zantholeuca
TCATCTTTTTTGCCCTCTGCTGGATCTCTCCAGGAGCTCCATATCTCTCTAGTACTGAGGAGCATGCTGTTCCTGAAGGACTGCCCTCCATGGGAAGGACTCACACTGGAGAAGTGAATGAAGGACTGTAGCCTCTAGGAAGGGCTCATATTAGAAATGTCCATGAAGGACTTTCCCCCATGGGATGGACCCCACACTGGGGCAGGGGGAGGACTCCTCTCCTTGATGAGAAACAGTGGCAGAAACAACATCATCTGCTGGGATGAACTGACTATAGCCCCCATTCCATGTAACCCCACACCCCTGGCAGGAAAGAAGGCAGAGCCCAGGAAGGATGGAGGGGTGGGCAGAAAGTGTTTTTAAATTTTTTTTTATTACTTCTCATTATTCTGCTCTGATTTTGATTAATTAGCAATTAATTTCCCCAAGTAATGTCTGTTTTGTCTATGACAGTAATGAGTGAATCTCTCCCTTCCCTGAACTCATGAGCCTTTCACTGTATTTTCTGCCCTCGTCTTATTGTGAGGGAAGTGAGACAGTGGCTTTGTTGGGTACCTGACACCCAGCCTGGATCAAACCACCACAGGGTTGCAAACTTACTTGTCGCCTGCTTCCTTCTTACCAGATACTGAACTCCACAATCTTATGGGCTCTACAGACAAGGCTGCCATGACCCCACTACAGCTGCCCCCAGCCTTCATGTTTCCAGCAAGGCCTTCCCATTTTGTCAGTATAAAGTCAGGCAGCACACCATTCCTCGTGGGATCCTGCTTCCTCTGACATGAAGTTGTCATTAATGCTTTACAGGAACCTTCTGAATTCTTCGTGCTTTGCTCTGTTGCTTCTCTAGTAGACATCAGGATAGTTAAATTCACCCACAAGAGCCAGTGCCCCTGGCTTTGAGGCTGCTTGGAGCTGCCTAAATAATGGCTCACCCACTTCTTTCTCCTGATCAGGCAGTCTATAGCACATATCCACAACTGGTCTACCCTTTTATCCTCAGGTAACTCTCAGGGCTACATCTCCACTGAGGGTCAGGAGTGTTCTAGACCTGTAGACCTTGGTCATAGGCAATTTACTACTGAATTGTCATTTCTGTTCCTGGTTCCATCAGTCTGGCAGTTCTACTCTCTTCTCTACTTCTGCTACAGCCTGTTCATGCATCCACTTGTGAATGTCTCAAATGGGCTTTTGAGTTAAACTTACTGGTTAAAAGTCTAGGGTGAGATATTTCTGCAATGTTTCATATTTGCCTTGAGCACAATGAGTCATAAAAGCAATTTTCAGTTCAAAAGAATAATGCTGCAGAGAGATGCTTCAGCTCAATCTAATTTTAAGGGAATTGCTCACACTGTAGGTTCTTTGTCTTAGGACTTCCTTTCCTGATAATTACCAAAGGCTAGACGCCCTGAAAATTTGGCTAGTTTAAGGAAAGACTTGAATCAAAAAGACAGAAGTCTCAGAATGTTGAAGATAGTGTACAGTGCAGGGGTTTGGGGTTTTTTCCAACTTCCATCATGTTTAGTTCAGGAATGTCTACAGTAAATGTGTTGCAAACATACTGATGGGGAACTCTTACTACAAGGTATTTAGAAATTAAAACAAGCATTTTGGAAAGAAGTACTTGTGGCTTATTTTGCTACAGAATAAAAGGAACACTGAATTACCAATGTATATTTTCCCTTTTCTATTCCAGTGCCCATTTCACTTGAAATAACATGTCTAGAGGTTGACTACTCCTGTCCTTATACCAGAAATTTACTCTTACTGGTTTATGGACTGTGTGGCTTTCCATTTATCCAGGGTGAGACATACTCCTGATATCACTGTCATTTCAAAGTATAGGGAAGAGAGTGACATACACACACCACATTCCTTCCAACCCTTCACAAAACAGAGAAAAATTGCATCTTCTGTAAGATGCTCATGTGTGAAACTGTCCTCTTGATAGTAATAATGCATGTGGTACAGGAGAATACTTGCAGCAATGAACCTTTGCACTTGATTAAATGTCTCAGTTCCACAAAGGCCATTTATTGTTTTGTCTATTTCAGCACCATAGATATTCTCCTTCAAAGAGAATAAATGTCAGTTCTGGAAAATGTGACACTCAAGCCTTCAGTCATAAAGCAGAAAACCTTGACAGGAGATGCATTTTTTTCTTCTTTTTTTTTTTTTTCTTTTCCTCTTGGATAGCAGATTCCAGTACTTTGCCTGAATATTTCAGATTACCCTCCTTTCAAAACTGAGAAAATATAACTGGACAGAGAAAGTTGAGAGGGATAGATACAATGAATTTTAGCCTATTCAATTTTCCAATCCATTTGGATTTTTGCAGCCTTGGGGAAAGCCTATGCTTTTGTTGTGCAGGAAAGGATTCAAGTATCATTGAAAACCCATTAGTAACAGTTAGAAAGTCTTTTCAGATCTGTAAAAATTTGAATGGATATATATGGAGTAAATTTTCAGTGCAGAGTGTGTGGACTACAATCCAAATTGGGTGATTTTAATAACTAATATTAATAGCAACTCTTGCTGAATGTAGGCATATACTGCACAGACTGTTGTTATCAGAAAAAAAATGTGGTCCTAAACTGTATATAATCTTAGAAAAATACAAGGAATGCATGCCAGATTTTGCTTTTGTTGGTTTAGCTGGTTTTCTTTTCTTATACCAAGCTCCTATACCTTTTCCTCAAGATTATTACGTTTATGAATAGCATTTTTCCCAAAATGTGGAGTATAAACATCCTGGTGTAGATGCCTGACAGTATATATGACATAGCCATGTTTTTTGTGCTAATGTAGCTGTAGCAAAAGTTCTGGTTTGAATCTCAATTACAGTGGCAGATGTTTTATAGCTACTTTAATGTACCTGTTTTCTATAAGTGATCTGAATATATGTACATCTGAGTTACAAATGTACCAGTGGAACACTAGGCTCCCTAATTTGGGAAAAAATCTCAAGGATTTTTTAAACGTCTCAAGGAACAGTTTATGAGTTTTCATTTTTCCTTTGTTCCTCAAAGACTTCCATGCAACAACTTTACATGGTGTAGAGAAGTCAATGCAATAGACATATTTGCTTTTTAGTGAAGACCTATTTCAATACTGACGCAACTGGACACAAGTAAAAATAAATCAAATAGTTTTAATGACAGAAGGCACAAAGAGGTGAAGCTCAGTATCGAGCAGCATTAAATATTTTATCTTGCTTACTCAGTGCTATACGTGACTCAAGCTTAAAATCTGTAATACTTAGACACATGAAAGCAGGTTGAGAAATGAACACAATCCTTGTTTTCAGCTTTATAGTTATGAATTGTGGTTTATTATAGCATTCAGAATTTTGTTTTAATTTGCACAGCAGAAAAGATTGAAGAAAAAAAAAGAAAACTGCCCCAAAACCTGCAGCTGTCGTCTTTTGTTCCATGTCTAACAGAATAAATGGTCTGGTTATTTTCCAGCATAGTTCAGGAGAGATGTTTCGTTCAAATATCTGTTATACATTTCAAGGTGCCACAGTGGACATGACTATTTATATGTAGCTGGAATTAAAAAAAAAATAAATTAAAGCCACCCCAAACACCACAGGAAATGCACACAATTAGCCTTAGTGAAAAAAATTGCAAAATTATACCAGGGGAAGAATCGCATTTGTCTTTTCGCTATGTATCTTCTTTCTGGTAGAAGTTCATCTACTACATCAAAATACTCCATTAATATCCTTATATGCATTAAAGGATTAAGAAATCTATCATAGTCACTGCAAGGTAGACAGTGTTACAAAAAACGTTTCTAGGCATATGGTGTTGACTAGTTTAAAACCCTTCATCTTGGTTATACACAAACCCATGGCAGGCATATTAATTCAGCAAAGTCCACTGCAATTATCTATATGATTTAAAAAGGGGGATTTCATGCCATAGAAGTGAACAAGATGAGCAAATATTTCACATTAAAAGGGCAACGTTTAGAGGGCTTTAAGCTTCATTCACATTGTAAGATACAGAGAAGTAGCTTATGCAACTTTTTATAGTTACAATAAGTTTATTTATTTAATACCGTTCCTTAAAGTTGCTATATGTATCTTCAGAATGAAAGGAAAAACCACAAGACTGCAGAATCCCCTCTACTCTTTCCTTCTTTACAAGAAAAAAGTCATTCAGGTAAGAAGTGTGTGGCTGTTCCTTGTGCATGAAGGTTTTAAACACACAACAAGAAGAAGAGAAAATATGATGCAATTCTGTTTTCCACGAGTGGCCTGGCTATTAGCAGAAGCAGCTGGAAGTAACAGATGACTGAATGTTCTTCAAGTGACTTTAAGTCAGATTTTAAGTGTCAGATGGTAGTGTCCTAGGGTTTTTTTTCACCAATTCCTACATTTATACCATGTTCTGTAAATCCAAACCAGACAAAAGTAAAGAAACAGCTTAATCATATGTTTGTACACTACTTAGGGAGATCCTGAATACTCATATGGCCTGCTAAATCATATTGCAGGCAACAAGATGAGACTACACCGGGGCAAAGAATGGGCAGGTAATGGTAACTAAACATTAAACATTAATGGGACTTTCTGATAAAATATCAAATGTTAAGTTATGACTTCTAAGCAGTAATATGCAAACTTCAAGGAAGCCCTCACCAATGCAATCATCTTACCTGCCAGACAAAGCATAGATCTTCCCTTAATAATTAAGTAGGTAAAGTGTCACAGTTTTCACTTGAATTAAAGAAAAAATGGGCTCAGAATCTTTCTTTTATGGCATATACAAAAGCTTTCAAATGCATGCTACTGCATGTGTGAATTTATCATCCTTGCTGGAATAGTTTCACGTTGTGTAACTAATTAAATATTTATAGGAACAGAGAGTGCAAAAATAACTCTATGTGACAGAGGTTGTGACGTTTATGTGGGAGAAGAAAACCTCAGGAGAAGTTCTCTTACTTAAGCAAAGCAGCTTTGGATAAGGGCACCCACAGAAGAGGCAAGTATTCTCTACTTGAGGTATAGGATATACTGCTTTGGATCTGTCTCATTGTAAATTACTCTAAATTGATGGGTTTTTTCTCAGCCTAGAAAGAAAAAAAATTAGGCATTTTTTTGACTTTTACATAAAGTCAGACAATTCTTCTCATTTGAACTTTATGCAATGTGTTAAATTTCTCCTAGACTATTTTACTGCATATAAAAGAGATGCAGAGCTGTTATGAATGTTATGAATATTGACCTGTCTAGTCATATCTCTATTAGCATTTCTATTCAGCTATTAAATAACAAAGAACTGCAAAAGTAGAAAGTCAAGAAGTAAAATTTCAGCTAATATACAACAGGCAGAACTGTGTATAATTCTAATGCTGAAGATGAGTCTGAAAAAGGACACTGACAGACTGTGTAATTACAGTGTTTGAAAGAATACTTTTTTTCAGTTTCTGAATCTGAATATAAAAACACTTTTCAGTTCTCAGAACTAGAAGACTGAGGATGAGTCAGAAGAGCAAGCAGTAGCTTCCATTACATGTCCCAAAGGAAAAAAAAATAAAAGGAAATGGAATTTAGAAAGAGGAGACACAACACCTGAAACAACAGAGTCACTATAACACTATCAATAAGGATGAAAAACTTTGAAAAGTTTCTATATTGAGGTTCATTTGTTAATTGTCAACTCCCGCTGGAAATCTTGTGGCAACAGATTTTGTTTTGATATTTCAACATTTCCATTCCTTGTCTTAGCAGACCCCAAATTTGGAGAGATGAATGAAAAGAGGGAAAAATATGTTGGATAATGGGCTGTGTAAATAATTTTTGGACATTATATAAATCCCTTGAATCAGGTCTGACTTTAAGTATGGAGTGGTTTTTGTTTCTTTTTTTTTTTTTTAAGTGATCTTTTCTGTTTTTC
The DNA here is from genome assembly GCA_013400515.1 of Erpornis zantholeuca. Lineage (NCBI taxonomy): Eukaryota > Metazoa > Chordata > Aves > Passeriformes > Timaliidae > Erpornis > Erpornis zantholeuca. The sequence goes on from VZTN01016458.1 coordinate 26,937, forward strand.
CACTTTATCTAAAATAGTGCAGTAGTAGCAGCAACACATATTCAGTAACGTAGAGGTTAACTTAACTTTATAAGATTTTTACAGCACCATGTGTAAAACTGGAGTGTTTCCAGTATCTGAGATAACATATTGATACTTTCATGCATCTCTGCATAGACTTCAAAACAGTGTTTCAGGATTACAACAGGTTCGACAATATTTAGTTCAGTATTAGATGTCAGTGGTGCCTTTCCTAGATCAGCCTGTCTACCCTAGATAACAAGTTATTCCATCCTAAAATGGAATAAGGTGCCATACCTTATTTTTTCATCTGGTAGCCAAGGGAGGTCTCTGACTGCAAGTCTGATCTTGAAAGATGTATCAGGAAGTAACCTGTGAGTACAAGATGCACATGAACACACACACACAGCATTCAACTCCAGTCTGTTGGGTGAACTAGCATGCTACTATAGTCTGCAGAATGGCGTTGGTTTTATTGCAAGCTTTATAAACCAAGGTAGCACTGTATTACAAAGTGTCAGAATTTCTCCGGGTGAGGGTTTTCTGATAGAAAAATAAAGTAGTTAACAAATGCTCTAAGTCCTATTATTTGTAGCATGGTCAACAGCCCTAGCTGAGACTGAGGTACTAATGTGAAAAAACTATTGGTAAAAAAGTAGTGGAATCTGCTTGAAAGAAGTTATATTTTTATTTCAAACAAAAGGTGGGAAGAAGTCCAAACAAATGGACTCATTTTCTAATTCTCACTACAAAGATTTTTGGAGAAAGAATTTTGGAGATCACACATGGTACACCAGCTCCTGGTGACAAGACTTATCTACAAATGTATATAGATGTGCACTACAGACAGAACATTCTGAACAGTTTTTACTCTGCGGGATTATGAAAAAAAAATGACCAAGCACCCTAAAAAGTCTGTCGTGTGAAGGTGAGGCTGCAGCATGTTGTTCACTCAGTCTATTTTTGCAGTCATAGATTATTTGACCAATGTGTGAACTCTTCAGTTATAAATTTGTGTTTTCTTCTGAGGTGTAGTCTTACACATCTGTTACTAAAAGGAGGGGAGAGTCCTAAGGGTTTACTTCCTCAGATGGAGAATTTTAGGGCTTAAAGACTGACTGTAAGTTTCAGTGTATGTTTGTTGGATACTGTAATTGCACTTCAGACTTTGGTAACATTCTAAATCAGAGGAGTATGAGCAAGGAAATGGTATTGCTGCTAAGCTGTGGCCATGTATAGAGGACTAACACACTTAACATTGCACACAGAACATTTTGGAATGTTAGTTCACTAAAAATATGTGCAATGTGACCCAATCCAATTCATTTAGCTACCTGGCTAAGGACTATTTACTATAGAAAATATGAAAAGGAACAAGGAACATGATAAATCAAACACATAGATATACAGACCTGAGAAGGTGATAGAGCTGTACTTACTGTTTCCCTGGGAAATTTAATCCTGTATGCAAGTGTCCCATTCCACTATAAGGGGGGGAGGGCAGGAAGGATTCTTTTGATAGATTTTCTGATGAAAAATCAAGCACAAACACAGCAATGTTATGTCTGAGAATCATTTATTGAAATAAAAGGGAGATAGAAAACAGAGCAAAGAGGGGGAAAGAAGAGAGAGAGAGAGAGGGAAAGAAACAGAGGGCAGGGCCAGCATTACCACAAGGGATTCTGAGTGCTCTGTCGGTGCCAGCTCAGCAGGCAGAGCGTACGAGCTGCGCAGCTCCCGTGGCTGGCTGGGCGTGATTTTCAAACAGCAGCGGGCAGTGTGTCCCTGCTGGGGGGAGAACAGGCTGCTGTGGGTACAGGAGTGCTCCTGGAGCCCTTCCAGGCTTTCCGAGTCGGGATGGCGGGGGAGAACAGGCTGCTGTGGGTACAGGAGTGCTCCTGGAGCCCTTCCAGGCTTTCCGAGTCGGGATGGCGGGGGAGAACAGGCTGCTGTGGGTACAGGAGTGCTCCCGGAGCCCTTCCAGGCTTTCAGAGTCAGAGTGTGGCAGTGGCATTGGCAGTCACAGCTGGGTACAAGCAGCGGTGACAAGCTACCTGCTACGGGCTACTGCTGTAGTAAGTTGGTGCGGCAGGCAGCGCCCGGCAAACACGGCAGGGGCCTTTGGCTGCAAGCGGCGTTTGCTCTCTCGGGGAGGTACTGGAGCACGAAGATATCGTGGTGATGAGTTGATTCACAGGAATGCTGAAGCAGGGCAGAGCAGGCACAGGCAGGAAGGCAGGACCATAAAGGCAGGAGCGGAAGGGACCAAGCTGAGTGTCCAAGTGGCCCAAAGCAAAAGAGACAAAGCATGGCCCCCCGGTGTTGTGATTAGCTGCCTTTTATGTGCCCCCCAAACTTCCCTCCCAACTCGGTTTTGTGGGCGTGCTTTTGGCGTGCAGTTTTCTCAGGCATCCAGGTACTTGCCTTTGCCAGCAAGCGTGTGTGTGTGAGTGGGGGCGGGGGAGAGCTGCTCACAGTCCAGTCATGGTAGTTTTCTATGTCCTGATTGGCAGCAAAGCCTCTCTGGGGACAGGGCAACACAGATTTCTATGGATTTTCTTAAACTCATTTGTGACACATGTTGAGATATATATATACATTGGTCCCTCTCAGAAGGTTTGTGTAAGTTAAATTCAGTAGCAAACTTCAAGTCAGACTATCTGGTGAATAAGTGAAAATTCCATATGTGAAGTCAGTGGTGGGTACAGAGACCAAGGTCTGATCATGGAGGTTGGCCAGGCTAAGAAACCCCTGTTAATATTTAAAGGATCTGTGGGAGTGGGGGAGATTGTGAAGCAGGTGGGTGATTCCATGCACCTGTTTGACAGCAAACATCAAGCTGGACAACCAGTGAACAGGAGGAGACTAATTTGGAGGGAAAGAGCCCTGGCATCCAGACAGGGAATTAGGTGAATGTTCAAGGGACCTAAGGATATGGGTGCGCTTGTGAATGTGGAGACTGAGGGCGTGAATGATTTCAGTATTGAACTTCAATCACAGTCAGAGATAAGGAGCAGGGTTTGGCCACCTGCATCTATATCTTATGAGAGTCCTGTTTTAGGCATTGCATCTGGGTGCTGTTAGAGGCAGTGCCCTGAATGTGCAAACTGGAAAAAGGCAACTGTGTCCCTCAGCCTGGGATGGAGACCCCTGAGACATGATGATTTACTCTGTGCTTACCCTGATCTGTAGATAGCAGTAATAAGATGTGAGTAACTACGTGGACTACTAAAGAAATTGAAAAATAAAACTATTAATTATATTTTCAACAGAATTTCTGGTTTTAATGCATAGGATTCTGTCATAATGTACCATTGTTTCTAAAATATTCTAGGTTTTAGAAAGTTTTGTGTACTTATTTCCATTTGTGGGGATTTTTTCTAAACTCATTCCTGTTTGCTTGCCCTCTGCAAAATTGTGCATTTTTAGTGTAACCATTTTTTTTCCTATATAGCTTAAATATTCTTTAGATGTTTCCAATATAGTCTTAGAAGTAAGATAAGTAAGTGTTGAGTTTAGGCTGCCATAACCTTTAATAATTTTCCTGGTTTGCTTTCCTATTCTAAGACCATATTTAGGCAATCTGAAAATAATTCCTTTATTTGTTTTTCTTCTTTAGAAGAACCCATTGATTTTATTTATTTTTATCTCTACTTTGACAGTATTTTAAAGGTAGAATCTTTGGTAGGATCTTAAAGAATAAATCATACTATAAATAATCTTACTTATATGTTCATGTAACCTCAGGCATAGTTCAACTTAAAAACAGATTGACAAGAAAGGAAAATAAAATAAAAATCAGAACAATCTTGACCCATCCACAGAAATTTTAGGGTTTTCTTTCTGAATTTTGGATAGTATTTAATCTCCGTTTCTTGAGTGGATAACTTACCAAAATTATTATGTATTATAAGTTATTATAATTAATAATAAGTATTAACTCTTTATCTCTACTAGGAGTATTTGCTATTTTTTGTGATAAATAAGGAAACTTTTTTTTTTGACTAAGAGAAACTAAAACAAAATGAAAGAGATGAATGCAAAAATCCCCATCTTTTAATCATTCCAAACGTATCAGCTGTAAAGTGAGAAAAATCCAAAAGATTTTTTATTAAAGGGACACATCAGTTTAAATTACATTCTGCATAGACACTGGTAAAAACCTGATGACACACAGATACATATATACTGTTTTGATTAACTAACCTATAAAAATTATTTTATGCAATCTGCAAACAAACAATATAACTTAGAGCACATCAAATTCAAGGGAGAATTAAATATCGTATTCTATGTGCTTTTCACCTAGATTTTGGAGAGCCATTTGCCACACTGCTTTGTGAATTACTAGCATCTGTATACCCACTGAGTGTGTTTAGAACATAGCCTGCATGGAATGAAGAGACACCTGAACCAGTACATAGGCCAGATGCAGTGGAGTCCCAACAGCACTGAGTTCAGCATGAGCTTATTCCTTCTACTCATGTCATCACAATACAGGCAGCTCCCTGTAACCAACGCTAATTGGAGCCTCACAGAGTTTTGAAAACAGAATTAGTGCTATGGCTTCCACACTGAGCTAACTTGGTCAGGAGCAGCCTCATGAACAGTCTTTCTGCTTTATGAAAGATGCTGTGCCATCCAAATGCATGGAGCCACTTCAGGTCCCAAGCTGTGTCCAGCATCTAAACCAATAAGCCCTCCAGATACGACAGAGTGCATGGTGTGAGGATACCTGGAACAGCTCTTGGTCACTGGCAAGGGCTCAGCACAGCATGGAAGCAGTTAAAATCTTCTGAGCCAAGGGTAGATGCCATTGCACTCATGTGGCTCTGTACTTGGGCAGCAATCTGTGCAGCATTTGCCTGCTTCAGTCAGCTGGGATCTTTTTGTACTTCCGCCATTTAGCTACAGCATGGATAGATGCTTCTCTGATGATGTTAAAGTTACTGAGCTTGAGTTACCTCTGACCAGCTGTAGATGTTAATAATGTATGCATCTGCACTACTCAGCCCAGTTCCACGTGTGGTCAACTGAGAAAAATAACAGCTTTCAGGTTGTGATCTGTTTCTTCAAAATCCAGATGAGAATTTGCCTAATTCTTCAGTTTTGCCTAATTCTCTACACTGAATAAAATAAGCCTCAAGTGTCCATCTCAAATGTGGACATATAACATGATGCCTAGAACGACTGCCATCATCTTTAGCATCTACCATGAGTCCTGTGCCTTGCTATCTTAAAATACCTTATCAAACACTTCCTGTAGAAAGAACAAAAAAAACCTGACTTCTCATTTAAAAATTAGCATAGAAGTGGTAAGTTTTGCATGTTTGGAGTTCACAGAAGCTGTAGAGAACTGATATTATTTGGTCTTGTGAGGCATCCATTTGCTTTGTAATTTTGGGAATAAGCAGAACACTTTGCATGGCACTGATATAAAATACATCATGGCTTCAGGACAATGATCCTGGCTATAATTAAGTTCATAATATCAAAGCAAAACCACTCATTTTGTGAGTTTCTTCTGCTCTTGTGACACTGGTCTAAAATGCTAGACCATACTGCTTTTCAGATAATTATAGATGCAGAGGGAAATACATAAACTCACAGTTAATCAACTGGATAAAAAGTTAGTACCTATATCCAAAGGACAGGTTTGTATGAATGAGCCTCAGCAAAAGGGTAAGTTTGTAAGTAAGTGCACATACAGAAATCATCTTGAGAGCTGCTGAACTTGAAGGACGGGCCAAGAGGAATGTTGCATAGAACACTTCACACATTTTTGAAACCACTTTGTTTTGTTGAGAATTAAAATTAACGAGTTTGAAGGCAAGGAAAAAAGGGTGGAAGGGAAAAGATCAACTTCATCTATTTTGAAAGACAAAATACCAGATTGTGGAAATGTGCTGTTTTCACACCTTCAAATTCCAAATTAGTAACAGCAAATCCTTTTAAGAATAGAAAATAGTTTCTTGCTCACATTTAAATCTACTACTGCTGTTAAGTGCCATGCTTAATATTTTAGTTGGAGACAGTCTAAGGGCAATGCTTATTTAAAGAAACAATTTATGACTCAAGCATTTGGAAGTTTTCAGACACCTAAAAAACATGTGTTCAACTGACTGTCACTTATTAATACCACAGCAATGGAATATTTTTTGCAAAACATTAAATGAATTTTTAAAGAAAACAGCACTAAATTTGTTAACTACTAATTTATATGATAAGCAATATTAATCATATGACTTAATATGCTTTTTCCTTACATGTCTACTGATTAATAAAACTTAACGAGTTGCTGTAATACAATGTTATATTTTTGAAATAAATACCAGGTCAGAGCTAGGAAACTGTTTGGATAAGGGCTTGATGCAATGAAAGAGCTGCATGTTCTGATCACTGCACTTGTTTTCGGACAGAGGTATATCACTGAAACAGGGTGCTTCAACACCCCTCTTCTGTGGCTAATAAAAATTATGCAGGCTGTGTAAAGCAGCTTTGGCAGTGTGACTCCAGCCAGCAGCTAAGGTGACCAAGTCACTCTGTCACTCATCTCCAGCCGGATGGGTCAGAAGAGCAAGAATGAAGAGCAAAAAGAAGAGGACTCAGAAGAGCAAAACTGAAAAAAATCATAGGTCAAGATAAAGATAGCTGAAAATGTGAAGAAAAACTGCATGCACAAGCAGAGTAAAATCAGGAACTCGTTCAGTACTTCCCACCCACTGGCATTTTTCAATCACCTCCTGGAAAGCAGGGCCTCAGCATTCATGATAAGTACTTGGGAAGACAAGCAGCATCACTCTGAATATCCCCCATTCCTCCTCCTTTCCTTCAGTTTTTATTGCTGAACGTGACATGATGTGGTATATATATCCCTTTGGCTACTTGGGTCACCTATCCTGTCTGTGTCTCCTCCTAGCTTCATGTGCACCCCAATCTACTCAGTGCAGGGTCAGAGTGGGAAAAAAGAAAACCTCAATATGGTGTTGCCCTGTTAGCCATAGCCAAAAGGCTGGTGTGTTATCAACACTGGTTTCATCACAAATTGAAGACACATCATGCTGCTACTATGAAGAAAATTAGCTCCATCCTTTCCAAATCCAGTAAAATAACTGAGGAGTCTTTATAAGTCAAAAACCAACAAATTAAAAAAAAATATTTTAGGGCTATACTTTGGCAGATTTTACTTATGTTAGTCTATATAAATATCCGAACTTATGTCAATACAGTTGTATAGGTTGTGTATGCTTGGGGAATTTTTTGTCAGTTTAGCAGGAGAAAAGTCACACAACTGTTTTACTTTTTAGCTTCTAACAGGTGATTGCAAACAAGAGGTTTAAAAGGTGTGTGTAAAAGTAGACCATGTCCATTAAAACTAATGCATACTGGCTGTTTATAATTCTGTGAATGGCTGCCCAGAAAATAGCCCCCAAGGAGTCTGAATGAAGTCTGAAGAGAGTAAACAATTAGAATCACAGCCAAAAGAGTAAGTCCGCAGTCTGTCCTTAACTCACCTTATTGACACTGCAGAACAGTCTTTTTCATGTCTAACAGCAGTCAGGAGGAAGGAGCCCCACTCTAGAAACCAGGTTAGAAGCAAAGTTGACACAGACTGTGGTGTCTCAAGAAAATCACATTTCTGTAAGACCTTTTATTCAAGGAAAAAAGAGCTGTTTAGCTGCTTAAGTGTTAGGCCTGAATATTTATCTATGAATGAAGTATATAATAATGCCTTAGGAATGCACTGAAAACCCAAACCCCTGTCTCTAAAATTAGGTATCATACTGTTATCCAGGTTTATTCCCTACACATCATGCTCAATTTAAACTGATTTTAAGCTTTTTGAATCTTTTGAACCTTCATTTTTGCAGTGTTACTGCCTTTGTTCTGATGTGCGTCCTGAGATGTTCTTATGGTCTGGTTATGAAAATTATTAGAGAGACGGGTCTGCCCAAATTAACATGCAAATGAGACCATATTCCAAAGTCAATAGTATGGATTTTATTTAACAGCAAATGTGAGGTAGAGAGATAGAAAGAAATGGAAAAGGGAAGTGTGGGGGAGAAAGAGAATGATAGATTAAATAGAGAATATCACCACTCTGTAGATCCCAATGGCATCCTATTGATCCTCTTTCCCTGGTCTTCTTGGTGATGATGGTTGTGCAAAATACAGAGTTTAATAGATTATTCTATGTTTGGGCCAGCTGGGAATGCTCGGGGGAGGCAGTTTGACACAGTCTCTTGCAGCAGACTGGATCTGTTGCATCACTTTGCATCACGTGCAGTGCTCTGCTGCAAGGCTTCAGGGATGAGTCTGGGGAGCACTTTGGGGGGCTTTGATGGATGATGAAACCTCCATAGCTGCCCCTCATGTGAACGTCCTGTGTATGTGGCCTTCCTGAGGTGGGGGTTTTGCAATTGAGCCAGTTTGTGTGAGGGAGGATGGGTGGTCACTCCCTCAGACCAGAGGTTATGCCACATCCCCAAAACTCTCATCCTCCCCTCTTTGTTGTTGGGGGAGTGTGTGCCAACCTGGCCTCAGCAGATGAGCCTGTGGGTGATGGCCAAGATTCTCAGAACAGCTGCTGGGTTTGATTTTCTTCTGGATACATTCTGCTCTCTCAACCTTGTTTACTTCTCCCTAGACCTGAGAAAATTGGACAACAGTGTCACCTTAATCTTATCTCAAGTTCCCTAATGCATCTTAACAGTGCGAAATTCCAGTCAGGAAGCTTATTCAGGGAAGGGTGGCCTTCAGTGGCCACAGCTTCTGCCTGTGCCCTCTTGTCCTGCTCCCCGGTACCTGGCTGGCTCCATCCTCTTCACTCCCTCCCTTCCAGTAGTAAGATCCCTTCTCACTCTCCTCAATTACAATCTAGATGATCTGACAGAATCATCTTCAAAATATTATTCTTTTATCTATGGCCTACCAGTTATATTTGATCTTTAAAGTTCTAGGACACTGAATTCAAAGGTGTAAACCACACAAGACGCACACAAGGAGTGCACAAGGAGAACTCCATGAATTAACTTCCTTTGAATTAACAAAATATTCCTACAGAAGAACATTTTTTCTTTATTCCAAAGGTTTTAGATTCTGGCATGTGGGACTAAACTTCTTCCATCTGTTAAACTGAACTACTGTGTGAAGTAATTGCAGTGCCACCCCTCCTCTCAAATCAATATTATATTTCCCTGGTGTTAAAAAGAAGGAAAAAAATATTCGAAGTCACTAATAGATCATGCAAGAAGCAAATTTTATCAACTTGCTTTATTCTCTGTTCAGTAAAAGAAGACTTACAGTTTACAAGAAGGGATAGCTTAGCTAATTTCTTATGTGAATCTTCAGATTAAAATTTGTTTCTGTAAGTTAAAACTGTCGAACAAAATATTTGTGATTCTGTGATGTAGCTACATTACACTGTTGACTCTTTATAGATCTGATTGATATTGAGTTATCTCCATGGAGCTCCTCCATGCCAATCAAGGAATAATACTCACTGAAAGCCATGCAGACCCTTGCCAAGGCTAATACATTTGCTGCCGTCTCCTTCCCTCCATCATTTTGCTGTAACAACAGCAGCTTATGCAATTCTTGAGCATGCTTTAGGCTTTCCATGAGAAGGCTGCCTACTCTCTGGGCGTGCATTATTAATGATGCAACCCATTTTCATGGTGTTTTCTGAAGCAGCTACACAAGTCCTCTGCCTCTTAACTATTGAGCATTACATCAGAGTTGGTTTATTGAAGTTGTGACATTAAAAGTTAGTGTGGGCTGGATCTAGTGTTCATCTTCAAAGAGGAATCTCTGAGCTTGTCCTTGAATTTTCAAATAAAATCAGCTTTCCTCGATGTGGGGAAGATTTCCCAGCTTGGTCCTGATGCTAAATTTCAGCCTTCAGCAAGCTTTTTAAGAAAAGACGAGTCTGTGAAAAACAAGAATCAGTGATAGGCTGATAATTATAGCAATGTTTGAATGTACTGTTGTGACTTGTCTTTGTAGTGAAGCTAGTGAAGCATCCCCTAGAGTAAATTACATTTTTCATAAATACCAAACATTCGGGAATAATTACTGCAAAGCATTTGGATGCCTGAAGGCTCGCTCCTTTGTGAATGGAACCAACAGTGAGAAAGAGACATGGAACAGCCACGCATTTCTTATGACTGTCTGTCTTTCCCAAATGAATTCATTCTATCCTGTTCTTCAAATTCACTTTAAAAGGCTTTCTTGCCCTTTATGAATTCAAAACATCATTAAACAATCACTGCTTTTCTTGTTTGAACAACATGCCCCTCTCAGCTCTAGATTTAGTAATAAAGTCTAAAATTTCTGGGATAAGACATTTTGTAAATGAGCCATCTACTTCAACTAAGGAGATTTTGTAGTGTGGTTTTCATCTTTTTTTTGCTTTTCTGAAGGCAGATGAGTCAAGTAAAGATTATCAAGTACCAGAGTGTTGACTTTGCATATTTCTGTTAATGTAGCTGAATACATTTGTTTTCATGATTTATCTTTTGAAAGTATAACTGAACAATCTTTGAAGAAACTGACAGCTTATGTACAAACCTTCCCCACACAAATATTCCCTCTTTCAGATATTTATTATCTTAGGGACAGAATTTTTGTACTTTCTCACTTCCTAAAGTATTTTTTTTTGGTCTCTCTCTATCTGTTACTTACATCAGGTAATCTCTCTCTATCATGACAAGTGATATTGTCATGTATTTAATCTATTTTTTTGTCTTTTTTTACCTATCTATTCTGGCTTGTTGTTCACTGAAAATGTCCCTGTGAAAGAGAATTCTTTCAACAAAGACCAGAGACCAGCATTTTTTTAAAATCTGCATGTTGCTTCTGTTAACTGGTGAAGATGTGTGCTGCCTTAGACATAACCTCATGTAGGAATGCTGGGTTACTCCAAGATGGATTATTTTTCTATGAATTTCCCATTACTGGACATATAGTCTTCCAAAATTGCTAATCCCAAAGAAGATGCCAGTGTGGAAAGAATGAAGCCTAATTTATCCTGGGTAGCTACTAATTTCACAATTTCTTTAATTTCATTTTTGCAGTTAGCTTACTTTTGTTCTCTGATTTTATTGATTGTTTTGTTTTAGAATAATTCCCAAAAATACTGTCTGTGAGAAACAGAACTGCATGAGTGAATAAATTATATTTTGTGATTGAGGTAGGATTCGGGTTTGAGTTCAGATATCTACATACCTAGTTGTCTGCACACAACATTGTCATCTATACTGTCTCTCTAGTCAGTGGAACTGATTGTATTTCTGGGTTAGCAGTTACAGAATGACTAAAATGGCAATACACAACAAATTCCAAATTTCACCTATGGAGGATGGAAAGTTTTTTATTATGTTGTTGTTTAAAATGTGGATACCCAGAAATACAGAGAGTATAAAACAGAAAGCATTCAAACAATAAAAAAAAAAATCATTTATTAACATTGGTAATTCTGTATTGAGGGACTGAAAACTATTGTGAAAATTAAATATTTTAAAAAATTGGGTAAAAAAAGAAAACCATATGACATAAATGTTTTGAACAACAAAATACAACAAGGTTGTTATAACTAACACACGATGTGAAATCCATAACCATATCTTGAGTGTCTAAGGGTCTGTAAAAACAGAAGGAATTAAGTAACACAGCAAGATTCAGAATGAATCAGCATATTGAAATTACAACTTGAAAAAAGTCAGAAGACACTGTCCCATTCAGAAAGGTTGGATACAGATAAGGACCAAAAATCTCATATTGGATATGTAACAGAGATTAGAGAAAACATTTAAATTTGAAGGTGTACAAACCTGAATCATTATCATCGTTCACAGTTTCTTTCAGAGACTTGGAAAAGTCTATTTTTTCAAAATACATATAAAAGATGAGCTTTATTCTAGTGAAGTTGTCTGGTGATTATGGCACACCCTTCTCAGTTTGAATTTACACAGAGATGTGAATTCAATGTCCTCCTTTGTGTAAAAGAACTCAAATATATTACTTCAACTTCTAGTAGCAGGCAGTGGAGAAAGAAGTAAAGGCATGGGACAGGGAAAAGGAAGATACATTTCTTCATGCATTGAAATGCCAAGTGTCAAAAATAGTTTTACTGGAAGGACGATCTTGAAGATCATTAACTTGATATTTCACTTTGTTCAGGCAGTCATCAAAAGAAAAATAATAGTTACAAAAATATTGTGAATATAATTAATTTTAGCTTCCTTAGTACTCTGAACACTCAAAGTTTCTCGTGCTTAAGAAATTCAAAATAAATGAATTTAACATCATTATTATTTGCACTGCATAACATACCAAATTATTTTACTCATGGTATATTGCCAAAGAAGTAAAGGAACAAAACACAAATTAAAAATACTTCTATATTTTAAAAATACTTGTGTATTTCCCACAGATAGAGACTGGAGCATGACATACCTATTGTAATTGGGCAGAAATACTGCTACCATTCTGATTCTATTACTATTTTCATTGACAAGTTGTTGTTAGTTCATTTATCTATTTTTTTTTGTTTTGTTTTCCAAAGTACTACCAAAGTACTCTTTATAGATATGGTCTAACCAGAAAAAAAAAAAAGAAAAGAAAAAAGTCACAGAATGCAGTATCCATATCACAGTCAGCGCAAAAGATACTACAAGTGACTGCCCATGTTGCAGTAAAAAAACAAAATTCAAGTTTAAATTATAAGATATTTATCGTAAATCATTTGAATATACTTTTCCTATCTAAATGTTGAGTTTTCCATTAAGAAACAAGAAAATGATCAACAGAAAGGTACTATTCTAAGTTGAGATTGCAGATGGCAATAATCTTTGTTTCATATTAAGTTGACACCAATTCCAAAGCTACTGTCAGTCCTTGCTTTCACCACATACACAGTAAATATTACTAAATATTAGTCTACACTTCATTGACCATTTGAAGTGTGTGCAGTCAGACTGAACTCTTAGATTGGTCATGTTACGCTATGATGCAATATGAATCTGAAATCAATGCTGACGTGGTGCGGTGGTCAGTGGAATGCGCACCACGTCCTTCCTGGAGAAGGTCCTTCCCCCGATGGTCCTGATGCAGCCACGAAATTGTGCTGGCAGACACACAAATGCACTTGTGCAGGTGGATGCGCGCAGACACACGCACACACATCAAGATAGCTCAGCTCTGCGTCAGTCAGAAATAAAGAGGTAAGAGGGGGTCCTTGCATGGAGATCCAAGGGCTTAGTCCATGGAAGATGAACAAGCAAGAAGCGAGAAATAAAGGAGGGGTCCAGGGGATTTTACATGAGGATGGGAGCCAATGGGAAGAGGGCAAAGGGGAGGAGCATAGGCGGGGTTAGGGTGCACAGTCCAATGGAGGTACAGGGAGGGGTGGCAGGGAAGGGAGAACTCTCCAGAACTAGGTACATGTAAGGGAGACAAGGGAGGAGAGAGGGCGGAGGACTAATGGGCCAGCCAAACAGAGGGAATTACATAATGCTGCGCTGCCTTGTGGGGGAAGCCTTCTCCTCATCATAACCTGAGAGGTTGCCGCAAACCTCTGAGCTATCCCACTAGTGGCTTGTTGGCTCAGGGAGTGCCACCTCCCCACATACCCCAGCCCCAGGCTGGCCCACCACAACACTATGCAATACTGCTGCTGACTTACAGAATAACTTTAAATCAAAACATGTCCCTGTAGTGATGCATCTCAGGTTATCTTATATTTGTGATGTGAAAGGAATCCATTTGTTACCTATGTAACCACGATGTGAAGAGGGAAGGAAAAATGATGTGATGGCACAACTTTTGCTCATGACATAAACTGCACCACACCATAAAACCAAGATTAAGGATGGGAAAGGGGAGGGTATCAATGGGAATGTTTACTGTCTGTGATTTAAAAGAAATGGTGATAAAGGACACATTTTTTTTGCTATGAACTGTAATGTTTCAATTGTGTCTGAAGTGTGGAATTGATCCACAACAGTTTATAGCAGCTGGCTATTTAGCTGGTAATACCTAATTCCAATCTTCGAGTGCACCAGTAACTACATGGCTGTGAAAGTAGGCTGATTTATGAGCATGTGAACAACCTTAGAATTAGAGCAATAGATTTTACCACTACACTATCAAAGCAGAGAATAAAACAAACACTGATTCTCCCAAGCTATTTTTATGGCTCCCAACTCTGTACATTCTGAGCTTTTCATATATATTAATAAATTTATCCTCACAAAGTTCATTTGAGAAAAGAGAATATTTTTTTAGGTTCTTTGAACAATTGTTGCTGTGGAAAAGAATCAGATGTATTAAATGTCAAGCATCAATAATTTTATTCCCAATATTACTAAAAATTCACAGTCCAGAGAGACGAGAAATGAAAGGCTAAATTCAACAATGGTGTCTTGATATCACTGCAGTGCTGCGTGAGCTGGTGTCCCACCAAAAGTTATTTGCAGATTTTTTAGAACAGTTTTTCTTATCTTTTTTTGAGTTACCCTCGATATAATGTTCTTCTCACCATCGACATGCCCCAGCTTTCTGCCACCTTAGCAAGGGCTCTATCACCGTTCCCTTCTGATTTATCCGGGTGCAGTCCTTTGGCAGGAAATCAGTGGAATATATGGAACCATGTTTGCGAATCCACTGAGAGAGTTCAGCTAATCCTATTTTTATCAATTCTCTGGACTCAAAAGCATGCTTTGCAGTGCATTGGCCTATATCTTGAGCTGCACCACTTGTTTCTGTGCTGTGACATAACAGAATTGATACCACAAGTTATAGGCAGCATGGAGAGGCAAAGAAGGGTTGATATGCCATGTGAGTTGTGCAGGCTGGAATAGCCAAGTTGGAGAGAAATGTGCCTCATATTTCAAATGTATTGAGAATCCACATTCTCAAGGGCAAGGAATGGGACAATCAAAGTTGCGAGCAAATTGAAAAGGGCAGTCTGATGGCTGATTCCAATCATATCTGCCTCTACTGCCTCCTATGACATTACCTTGAAGATATATGGTGAGGTGGAAAATGTGCACTGTGCTCACTTCCATGAAATTTCCCAAGATCTTGTCTGAGTCTAGTGCTAGTTACAGTCAGACCATATGCTGGGTTGATCAAGCAGACAGAAAAATCACAGCAAATATCCCTTCTAATCCTTATGCACGTGCATGTAGAGCTGGTAAAGTGTTTTCTTTGTGTGTCAACAATGCCTATGACCATATGAACGCACATGCTGGGTGTCTAGAAATGAGCAGAGGAAATGTGTCACAAGAAAAGGCATAGACTGTTGTAACTGTATACGTGAGAGACATCCGGCTGAGTTTCTGTGTCCAGACCCCTGGGTACAGCCTCCCAGCAGCTGTGAGTTTCATGTGTTTGGTGTCAGGATGGCAGCCAGATGGTTACAAAGGAATGAAAAAACAGAGTAAAGAAAAATCATCAATGAGAACTCACACATCTAGACTTTGACTCTTTCTCTGAATAATCACACTGTGTTGTTATGCTTTGGTACATTTTCAAGGAAAATTTTTGGCTTATAAGAAATCTTTGTAAAGATGACATGTTTTTTCCATGTAAATCTAGAAAACTTTGCCATTTCAGATAATTCATTTTAGTGTTAAATTTTCTCAGTCATTGAATATTCCTTGTTTCTTTGTAATTAACCTTGAAAAGGTGTTCTTTATCTTCTGGCTTTATTTAGTGTTCTGAGACCCACAGTCATTCAAAAAACATCCAAATAGCTGTTTATTTTACTAAACGATAAATATCTTTGTAATTCATATCGGTACCTAAAACCATCCAGTTTATAAGAAGACCCCTCAAATACCTGTGTCATTAGAAAGAAGAATATCCAGCAATAAGATAAAATGAGATAAGATAAATGGTGATAAATAAATTAATTACAAAGGGATGTAATCTGTGATTCACTATCTCCCAGAGTGCCTATCCATTTTTACTAACTAGGAAGCCAAGAGCAACCTGAGTATCTCAATAAAACACTTAATGATGCAAATCAACCCATAAGCTTTTTAGACTCACTAAACCAACACAATATTTCTCTATAAGACTCAAGAATAATGATTTATACATGCTGTATTGTGAAGAATAGTCCTAAAGGTTGATTACTTTCCTAACAAACTGATTTGAAGTTTATGGTAGCTACATACAACTCATGAAAAAAACTGCTATGAAAAAGATTAGAGGTTTCATACACTTTCAGAAACCTCAAGACCAATTTAAATACTATAAACACTGCAAATATTAAAATAACTAACATTCTGTCAGTTTTTAAACTGAGCCTAAATTAAAATTGTTGAACAGAAGGTCTCAAGAACTATGATCTTATCTGTGAACTAAGAGGTGGGTGTGTTTAGTACAAGTTTACAGATGAAAGAGAGATATTACCTCTGAAGGATTTCAGGGTTGCCACTTATTATGAGAAACCAAAGGTTTATTCAGCATTTCTTTAGTTATTGTGGACTTCTCATAAAAAAAAGCAACCAAATACAACTGCACCCAATTATCAATCTTTAAGTATTTTTGAGTGAATGTTTATCACTGAGTATTTCAAAGAGGAAGAGAAGTCAGAATGAAATTGTAAGTCATTAAAATTACAACTTATATTTAATAACACTTCTGTATCAAAATATAT
The DNA here is from genome assembly GCA_013400515.1 of Erpornis zantholeuca. NCBI lineage: Eukaryota > Metazoa > Chordata > Aves > Passeriformes > Timaliidae > Erpornis > Erpornis zantholeuca. Next base: position 43,606 of record VZTN01016458.1, read on the forward strand.
GGATCTAGGATTTAGAAAACAAAGCAAAAATCCATTTTTATGTATTACTTACCTTCTGAACTGCTCTTATGCCATGAGTTCATGTTTATATTCCAAGATAAAGGATGATCTCAAGATCGTCTCAGATCTCAAGATTTCCAGATGTTGAAACAGAGTCTAAAAAAGTAAGTCTGCCTCTATTCTCGTTTTCAATAAAAATTTGTAATTTTTTTCTAAGAACTAGCTTAACCAAACCAACTGCTAGTGTCTTTAATTATTTTCTTTCTAAGGGTAGCTGTCAGATATGACCACAAGGTTTAACCTGGTCAGCAGATCATTATGTCTCATTATCTACCAGAAGATAACTTGGATCGAGAATTCAGTCAGATTGTAATTCGTGGCTTTCTGACTGTCTTTTTACAAGTTTAATCATTGTATGATTAAAAGAAACTGCAGGAATTAAAAGAACTGCAGGAATGACCCATTTTTTGGTAATTTTAAAGTTTAGAGAACAGTATGATAATGAATTTCCTGACATTAACTTCTACACGTCGAAGCAATTTCTAAACTATTTTTTAAAAAATCAACCCAGGGATTATGAACTGTGGTTTTTTTATGTATTCTGATATAAAATACAAGATGATAACAGCTATGTTGAGGTTTTGTTTGTAAAGTGCATTGTTTTGAGAAAGATCACTCTGCTCTTTTGTCATATTTCACTACTTAGTTTGTGCTTACTTTTGTATATAAGCAATTTTTTTTCCCTGTCTACAAGCTGGACATGAAAAACTCTTTATTAACAGTTTTCTCTTTATTATTAAAGTTATCTAACTTCTAGATGGTATATATATAGATTTTTTTAGTAACACTTGTAATATTTTTCATTTTAACAAAACTTTAAGGCAAAAGAAAAGCAACAATTTTTGTACACATGTTTGTACATAAAAAGAGGATTTACAAATACAAATAGGAGTTTTAATGAGCAAAATTTTAAAAAGTTAAAGACTTTGATATAAATTTACATATATACATAGTGTTCGTAATGCCAAGGTTGTGGCTTTATTCCCTGCATGGGCCATTCGCTTAAGAGCTGGACTCAATGATCCTTGTGGGTCCCTTCCAACTCAGAATATTCTGTGATTCTATGACTAAGCTGAGCTATCTGAGCTGTCTAAATCCCTGAGGTCTACAAAAATTGAGTCTTGAAAACCTGAGAGAACATACTTTTCTTCTGGTGCCAGATGGTTTAAGAAGCAGTGAAAATAGCTTTTCTTATCTTATTTTAGCAGTAGTTCTCTTGGACAGATTAAAAAGTATAGAGGAAAGCAAAATGAATAATAATAGCAACAACAAACAACAATTTATGGACCTTGTAAAAGTATTTAGTTTGGGTCTAAAACTTTTGTTATCTTTCAATGCTTGATATATCCAGCCACAACTGCATACATCCCTTCTAGGTCTATCTATCAGTATTTAAAAAATATGGGATTATCCACTAACTTGTTAATCTGATGTCTGTGAAAACTTTTTCATTGACCTACAGGCGACAGTCTGAATTGTCAGAAAGTAATGTAATTTCATATACATTATTTCAGGTTTGTGACAGTTCAAAAATTATCTCATTCTATGAAGCAATCAAGATTTCAATGCACAGATATTATTGTAAATGAAAACCATAGTCCATTATGTGTTCTGTGCCAAAACACATAAGAAAGGTAGCTGCCCCATTTCAGTCACTCCACCGATTTCCTGTGTAAATAGGGAAAAACACAGAGTTTCAGATTTATTTCATTTAATGTTATGTACCTTATCATTGGTAACTGCTTAGTGATTGGTAAGGTTCATGTATCTACAAAGATAATTCTCTTCTTCAGTTAACTAAAACATGAGGACAAAACTCACCATTTGTGTAATGATAATTGACAAAGTTAGGCTTTGGTTGAAACAAATCCTGATTTTAATATCTCCATGTCTCAATGCCCTTTTTTTTGGGTACAGACTGTACTCTCGTCTTCAGAAGTTCCTGCTGGAAAATTTAAAGCTCTTTAGAATTGTAGTTTCACAATGACAGTTGTAATCTACTACTTTCCATTATTACTGATGATTAATTCTAGCTTTTGAATTATACACCTTTCCTAAACCATAAATATTTTATACAGTAACACAGAAAAGTTTAAGAAGCTGTTTCATATCATAGTACCAGGACAGGGATAAACCTAGAGGATAACAGATGAGATCTGCTACTGTATTTCTCTGTGTGCTCAACTCCCCCTCATACTCATACAATAATGTATCTTATTAATGACATCTACTTTGTAATCAGTGCCCACATCCTTTCTGGTCAGTTTGACAGGTTGTCACTATTAACTTACACCCCATCAGGTACCACTTTATTTTCCCAAAAGGAAATACTTCAGATTTCTTGTCATTCTTTCCCTTCTCTCTTTACTTTTGAACATGTTCCAATTTTGACTTCATGCTCAGCTTCTTTAAACAGCTTTAACAGTCCATGTCAGTACCAGTAAATTAACTTTTTCTAAAGTCATTTACTTCCTCGTCGCTGTCTTATTTGTGATACTGTCAGTAAATGTAGCCCATTTTTTCTCTGAAAAAAAACCCCTCATTCATAATCTCCCTGGTCTAACTAACATTCCCCCAAAATAATAGGTTAGAGGACATTTTGTTATGCATTCTTTGTAGAAAAGACATAATGAATACTTGTTGAAGCAGTTCACAATACAAGTCAGCAAACAGACTTTTTTTCCCCAAGGAGTAACCTGACTTTATTTTGTTTAAATATTGTCAAACATATTACATTTTCTACATTTTCTACTGAAGAAAATTTTACTTTATTCAAAAAGCTTTTTCTGAAGACTTAAGGGCAAAATGTTAGGAATATGGTCACAATTATAAAAATTATAGGTAAGGAAAAGTACACATCTGGCTAAAAAAACACCTTTTTTAACATTTAACTCCCAGTTAATGATTTTTACGACTCCCTTGATCAATTAAAACTGATCATATACTCAAACCTCTGGATTTTAAGAAATATTTTAAGAGCACATTATCCTTATTCTAAAAAAAATAAATTGTGCTTATCCAGGACCTTGGAGGTTGGTCCTAAAACCAGGCAGAGAGGAGAAAGATTAAATGTCTACATTTACCTTATATTTTATTTAGAATTTCCTGGATACTTTCTTCTATGGAGATTATAGAGTATAATTGCAATTGTTTATAACCTAAAATCACTTTCTATAGGTTTTATCGAATTTATTAAGCATGGGAATGATCAGATGTATTTTAGCATTTTTTGTTATGTAATAAGGGGATTCATAACCGTTTCATGCTTGGCTGCTGAGGAGTTATGATTCTTTTGACTTTTTCAGCTAGTTCAGGGGTCTTCAGCCTTCAAAGTCTATCAGAATTGAAGTAGTTTCAAACAAATACCAAGTTTGTCATCATGACGCATTAGCATTTTCAAGCTGATGTTAGGGCTGTGAGTACATTAGTAAGACTTAACAGACCTGATCAACCTGACCTGAGGCTTCCAGGTGTCCAAAGGCTCCAGTTCATGTCCTCAGTGGGCTCATCAGGCCCTCCAGAGCTATGCCAGAAGAGTGTTGAACCTCTGCTCAGACAGAGACATTCCCTTGCCTGTCCATGGAGCCCCATAATCGGAACTCTGTTGCCACCGTGCGGGACCTGTGCTGAACCAGAGCCTTGCTGTGTGCTGCTGGGTAGGTGCTGGCTGACACTGAACCCTCATGTCCCCACCTCCCGCTCCCTGCTTAGGCCAGAACAACCAGGGGAGCATTGTGATGACTCCATCCAGTTCACTCTGAATTTTGGGGGAGACATAGCAGCAGGGTAGCCAAGGGCTGTCAGGAATGGTGACCTAGATGTCTTGCTAGTATGCTAATATGACTATAAATCAATCATCCTACTCCATAAATAGCAGACAGCCCAGAGCCCTTGAGATGTCCTGCACGGCAATGGGCTGCCTGCCAGGATCTCTCCTTGAGTAAGGACATCTTTGAAGGTTACTCCTTGTGGCTGAGATGTTCCTTGCTGCAACAGATTCTTGGTAATTATTAATACTGTGTTAAACTTTGTAATATTAGCTGAGTAATATAAAGATTGATTGTGCACATATAACCATTTAGAAGTAAATTGTTGACCAACTGTAGGACTAGGTTGCACCTAATCTCCTCTCTGAGGTGGAGTTAAGAACACAAGGAATTCCTTTCTGGACCTCATGACTCAACATGAGGCTTTATCCAACCTGGTCCTCTGTGCAGAAAACAATTCAGTCTATCTTGCCATGGAATCCTGTTAACCCATTATCACATTTACTATTGAATTTTGATAACTCACTGTACTGTATCAATAAAGCATGACATTTCTCTCTTAGGATTGAAGTGCATCACTCCATTCATGGCACAAGGATCTGTTCTCCCAGCTCTCTCGGACACCCTCAGCTCCTGGTGCTCTTAAGGAGCAGCTAGATCTTTCTGCTTACTAACAATTGATTTTGCATGAAATATGCATTACTGTTGCACTAACATACACCTGAGTGTTTGGAATTAATAATGAACTACTGAAACAAGGATGGAGGTGTATCTTCAAATAATAAAGCAAATTGGTTTTTAGAAGTAACATTTATGAATTAAAGGTTTCTTCTATTCGCAGTGTAATACCACTGCTTTATTGGTCTAAACATATCTGAAAGATATGACTCAGGAAAATATTATAAAGCACTTTACACATGTTGTTCACTTTTTAAATAAAAAAAAAAAAAAAAAAAAGTTTGTTTCCATCCTGCAGTACTTAGACTTGGAAGTAAATGCATCTTGTAGTTGATATTGGTAAATATTTTTAAAATATTTTAAACATTTTTCCTCTTTTTTTTTTCTCTCCTTAGTGTGTGTTCTAGTCCTAAAGTAGTCTGTATTTTAGAAAATCTAAACAAATTTTTCTCACAACCAATACAGTTAACACCATAAACTTGCATTTGAAATTGATACATTAGAATTTATGCTATTTTCTTTTCATGTATGACACTGAACCTTTTCTGAACCTTTTCTGGACTACGAGATGTCAAGAAAGGAATCAGTATTTTATCAGCTCACAAGTACATTCAGCATCTAAGAGACAAGAAAATGTTTATCATGACAGTAAACTCTGGTAACTCAAAATAATTTGTTTATTTAAAGGCTACCATATATTTCTGCGATCATCCCTAACAGCTCTTCCTTTCCATTCTTGAGCAATATCAATGTAAAGGAAATTCTACCTATTTCTTAAGGAAAAAAATCCAAAGAGGAGCTTTTCAGTTGAAATCTATGCTCTTCCATTATCCCTGTGGAGCTATTTGGGTTTTAAAATTCAATTGTAAAGAAGTAATTTATATAAAGATTTTAGGAATTCTTAAAACATCAAATCATCAATTGATGACCATTCAGATGATTTCTTATTCCAGTGCTAATCAAAACAGGATACACTGAATGCTGATTAGATTCAATCATAGACTTTTGAATCAAATATTTTTCCCCTAGGAAATATCCATTTGTCAAAATTTAACACTTCATCAGTAATGCTAAATTCTTTTGTTTTAACAAACAAATAAACAAACAAGCAAAAAAAAGAAGAGAAAGCAACATAATAGATCCTTCACCCTTATATGTTGCTATTTTACAATGATTAAACATATTCTGAGATGGAGCCAGCTTCTGGGACTCCTCCTCATATAATGCTGCAGTGGTAGTTGGAAATACTGATTACATATTTAAGAAAAAAAACCAAACAAAAACACTACAAGGAGGCTTAAATATTGAAACAGGTTCCTCAGAGAGATTGTAGGATGTGTTGTCCCTAAAGGTGTTCAGGATTCAACTACCACAAGCCAGAATATCTTGATTTGATTAGATGTATTCTGAACAGTGAGAGGGCTGAGGGCTGACCTCCAAAATTTTTTTCTAACCTAAATTATTTTATGATTTTGCAGTTCAAAGAGTGATGTAATTTCTGGCCAAAACTGGTGTTGCTTGTCAATTACAGTAGAAATATCAGCCCTGTGTTTGAGACTATTGCCTGAAATATCTGTATCACAGGCTCTTCTCTGACTACAAAAGATTTGGGTTTTTTTGGAGAACTTGACCTACAATTTTTTACATCTTAATACTGTCTAGCACATAGTGATTGAGTTTTGTCAGATATAATTTTTTTCTATGAAGAATGACAATTTTTTTCTAAACCTAAACATGAGTGGCATGAAACGGTCATTTCTTACTTTCATTTTTATTTACTTTAGGAAATGTTGCCAAAAGTGAAAACCAAAACATTCCCCAGGGACTGATGTATTCTTAAGGTCTAAGGAAACAGGAAGCTATTTTTGTAAATCTACTTGGAATATACCTGCTCCATACAGTATTTTTAAATAATCATATTCTACAATTTCTCCCCGTTTTTATCTGGTTGGCTTACATTTATTATCCTAGTGTTTGTTTTATATGTTTTAACTTTATTAAACTTATGTTTGATCTTTCTTTAAGTATTACTTTATCTTGATTTTAACCCTCTTTTTTCTAATATCTTTCCTCCTTTTTAATACACAATCTGGGCTTCTGTCTTTATCAACCTTCTGATCTTTTAGCTAGCTTTAAATTGCACTATTTTTTAAATGTTCCTAATATATCTGATGATTCTGCAAAAGTATGGATATTTTGAGATATTACAGGCTCTCTCTCAATGACCAGATGTTTGTTAGAGTGTGTTCACTTGGAAGAACATCTCTTTTATATCTAGGACAAATCTTATCAACAGTCTGAAACAAAACAAGTTTTAGTAGGAAATACAGCTCAGCTAGTTTTCTTGATTATCAGGTATCCAGATGTCATGGTTTAGGAATGGTGTTCCCCAATTTAGTGTTCTATTGAAACACTCCAAAGCATGTGCATCCTTTCAGTGAGATGAGGAGGCTCAAAAGGTGAGGATTATAGATTGAAATATGAACAATTTGCTGGAAGCAGCAGTGAAAGTAGAAATGAACTAGAACAGCAACAATATTAATAAAAGGTGTACAGGAAAGGTGACAGATTCACATGTGTAGGAAAGCTCGCCCTGAGGGAACCTGCAATATGCAAACCACCACTGTGGTTTGGCTGGAGAGTCAATGAATGCAAAAGAGACATCTGGGTTATCAGTTACCCATGAGTTCACTTTAAAAATCAGATGAGTTTTAAAAGAAAAAAAAATACATTCAGCCGCACAAGAGAATACAAAGTTTACTTATTGTTTGTAACCTTTGAAATAAGGTCAAAAAGAAATCAGAAAATACAGTCTTAACCCAGTAAAATCAGAAAATGGCACTGAGACTTGAAACTAATCACTGCTCATCATTTATAATGCCCTGAGATAGCCCAAAGTTCAAAAGTTACTCTGCTGCATCTTGTCCGGACTGTACTGTTTATCCAGTGAGAACACTCTCACTCCTATTCTGGTTATACTGAAATCAGCTGTATTTTCAGAAGACTATAATTTTCAGCATATCTCCTAGGACCTTCAGATTTTGTTTCTCCTCAGGGTGTGCTCATATTTTTCCTTATTCATGGTCTTTTCTGAAAATACAAATAAAGGACTGATGAAGCTTCTCTGGAGCTGAAAAGGATACGTAGCAATATATTATTATAATAATTTTTATTTCTAGGTTTACCTTCCTGAGTACAACTCATTTTGTACTCATTGTGACCTCTCAGGTCTTACTACAAACAGAAAGATTTTTCACAGGAAATTTTTCCCTTCTTCAAGTAAGTTCATAACCTGTTTAGGGTAGGATTTGTTTGTTTGCTCATTTTGATAAGGAAGTATAATTTATCTAACCTTATATTTTCAAAAGCTGAATTACTGTGTAGCATTTCCATACACATAGTCTATTAATAACACACATGAGCGGATTTTCTTCTGGAGTGACTATCCACTAATCCTGAGGCCGCTGCTTGTAATTGGCTTAGGGATTCAATCTGCATGCATCTTGCAGATTCCTCTGATTCTCACAGCCTCTTCAATTCTAGTAAAATGATAGCCTTAAAGATAATGGTTCCATAGGCAAATGGTACAAGAAGAGATGTGAAAGCTCTATCACCTTGTTTTAGGGGGCGGAAAATCAGTACCAGTCAGAAGAGAAGTTATTGGGGAGATTAATTTTTCTTACCATATTGAGATAAAATTTGTCTTTAAGATCTTTAGTCTTTGTTCATTTTTACTCAATAAAAAGTGAATTCTTAGAGGACAATACATTTTATCATAAGATATGTGTCCAAGGACATAAGAATTTTTATTTTGATACACTTCTCTTTCAAATATTAAAATAAAATTTATATATCTAATTTTTCAGATATTTAAATTTAAGCAATTCCCACTTACCCATTCAAGTTTATGTTTTCTCTCTGTCATACAAAGTAAAAGAATATAGAAATAAGTCACTGGTCTGTCTGTAGAGAAAGTCTTAGAGAAGGATGCAGATGAAAAGTCTCATGGATTAGGTCCTTCTTCCTCTTTCACTTTTTCTCAACAGATAAGGAACTACAGATGCTGCAGGATTCAAATCACTGCAAGATCATAACTGTGGCACCAGTGGGGTTTTTCATTGTGAAATCATCACAATTTAAAGGAAATTGCTATGGCACTATTTGCTTTTGGAGTCTAAGACCTTACTAAACTGTAAGAAAAAAATATAAAGTATTTCAAGATCTATTTAATTTAAACTGTAGATATAACCTGTGGCATACCATCATAGCTGGTATACAGGTTGCCAGAGACAGTCTTGTCTACTGAACTGAAATTTCAGAAGTTTATTTATGAAAAACAAAGAAAAATACTTCCACTCACACACATACACACATAGACTTGGACAAAAGACTGAAAATAGAAATTATTTTTTCTTACAAAGTAAGATAGAATAACAGTCACACACTTTGATCCATAGTCTATTTGAGATTTATTTGAAGTGGAATGAATTGCCTAGTGTTACACAAAGAAGCAAATGTTACGTATTCAGTCAAACATATCCCAGCAAACATATTTTCATTGCAGAATGCCTCTCCAAGTGGCCACTCAGTCTGTTTACACAAGTAACACATCAGAGTTAACATGGTCCCATTTACTTAAACCACACTTTTTTCAGCTGGCATTCCAACAGTCCTCTGCATTTCCATGTTCACATGCCCAGCCATCAGCTGGCATGTGAACAAAATATTAACTACAAAATATAGACTTCTTAAAGCTTTATTTTTTAAAGTTGATGTTTTTTGAAGTAACAGAAATACTCCAAGGATTCCAAGATAAGCTTCAAACAAGCAACTGACATGCTTTCCTCCCTTTGACAATCCACAAGTCTCCTTTATCTTTTCTGTTCCTAAGGGTAAATTGAGTCACTTTCATGGAAAAGGTATTTTCAGGCCCTTAGCTGAAATACCTAAGAACCTAATCAGCCTTAGGTCATTCTAAAAATGAATCAAGAAAAAAGAAAAGTCTGTAATCTCTATGCTTCCATTGACTATACAGGAAGCTGTATGAGTGTTTGCTAAACAGATTTAATCTCAATGTGTTTTAAACAGATTTTAAATTCCTGGGATAAAATCAAGGCACATTTGAAACCAATTGAAAACACCTACTAATTCCACTGCAGCACAAGTTGCTGGTTCCTTGAGTTGATTACAGAGAAACTATTTGCTAAGAACCATATTTACCAGTGATTTAATAACATTACCTATCCTACTCCTCTAAGAAAAATCTACAGCCAGTGAAATAGAAAAAAAAGAAAAAACAACCCCAAAAGCCCAGTATTGTAATTCTTCATGACTGTGAATATTTTGTCTCTTGAATACACTTTGTATATTACTTTGAAATAGTTGTTGAGCTATTACAGTTTACATTAAACACACAAACAAGCAAATCCACACTTTCACTCCATCTCAACATCACCATGCTTGAAAATGAAGCATGAAACAATGTGCAAAAGATCTTAGAACTTATTTGTCATGCTCCTGCACTTTTCCATTTTTCAGTAGTATCTTAAGTAAATAAGACATCTCCACCTTAAAAATTAAGATGGTTTTAAATTCAAGCTCTAAGGTATGAACCAAACCCCCAAACTTTTAGACCATTTGATATATGAGTATTATAAAATGTCTTTAAAACTGGCTACATTATAGGTTCCTGACTGGGATTTTTTCATTGTAACCCTTGAGTAAGACCAAAACTGTAAAACCAAAATTATAAATCTGTGACAAACCATTGACTGCAACTGCAAAAATCTGGGTCAGCTGCACTCATGAGTTTAATTAAAGCTATCTGGAAACTACCAGGTCCACACATATTTCAAATTATGTAGTGTCCCAGCTTGTACAGCTGTGTGATTTAGAATGCACAACAAGTGTTTCTTTCATGGTGGTCCCCATTTGGAACAATGAGAATGGTCTTTTGCTTGTGCTCTGATACCTTTTGAGTTTGTCTGGTGGTCACAGCTGACAGGTCATAATTTCCTGCTCTCAGGAGTGTTGTTTGGCATTGGCCATTCAAATAAAATTAGTATCACTGAGGGACTGGAGGCTATATCATACAGCTAGGAGGCAATCCATACTGTGCTACCAGCTTACTTTGTGGTTTCAGGCAGGTTTTTCATTTTTCCATCTGTAAAATGAAAATAGCAGTGCTTCATCCCCTTATCTGGGGTACCAGAAAAATAGATCTGTTCTAGTTGAAGAATTAGAGGTAAGGCAATTATTTATTATAAAGACAAGCTAAAGAATAGAAAAATAAAATTACATATAAAACACAAGACAGAACAGAATTGTTAAACTTGAAAATAGAATAGAGTGGTGAAGTCAAGGTAATCAGTTCCATCAATATGGATGTCATGAGACACAAGATGTATTGATCAGGTTCTCACTGGTTAAAGTTTAGACTCCAATTTGGCTAAGGAATTCAATAAACTTATGATACATCATGAAAGAAGGTGATAATGCAGAAAAAAGATGGCATTTTTGATCATACCTCTACCCAAATCAAGAGGACAGTATAAATAGGTAAATATTTAGGTGCATTTTTCCTGAATTGGATTCAATGTGGTTCATTTTGTAATTCTGACTCATAAAAGTTGGTGTTATAGCTATGAAATTTCTTTCATCACTTTTTGCTATTATATTGAAGATCTGGAATATTTTAGTTCAATATCAATTTCCTTTCCACATAGGCAGAAATCACTCTTTTTCTTCCAGGGGCTGGTATATACAAAGAATCACTAAGTATATTCGTATTCTACAAATATAATGAAACAACAAATGTTTCATGGAGGAGAAAAGGTCAGCTTGACCAAATAACTCTTCATTTTGTTATATTTCAAAGGATGTAAAAGTGGGGAATGCTTTTAAAGGAAAGTGTTTTGCAGTGTTGTGTTTCTAGGTCACAAGTATACAGCTTGATTCTTTTCCACCACTTTTGTGTCTGGATAATAAAATAGAATCACAGTGAGGACTTCTGGTAAAAGGAATGGATTATTAGTCCTGAAAATATATTTATTTTTTATTGTAAATATTTTAAAGGCTCAACTATTTGTTTAAAAGTTGGTACATTTGATAATTGCAGCTGTTCCTAAAGGCTGTAGTAGGAATGATGGCTTAAACATAGACAAATCCTATCATTATTTGTGACAAAATACAAGTATTTAAATTGTGTGCAGTGTTCCTGTGAAAGAATAGGTATCCATCTGAAAAATACATGTGTCTGCATATCTCTATGTCATGTCAAATGCAAAAGACTGTATAAAGTGTGTGGATTGCTTTAAAATGGAAAGAGAGCTCAAAGAAAGGCTAATTGTCTTCTGCAGGTCTTTAAATAGTCCTGTGTTTCTTAGTAGACAGAAAGGCTAAACTGCCCTGCTCTGGCACTCCCTATCCTCTATCCCTGCTGTGGTAGGTCAGCACCCATTAAAAAAGAGAACCTGCACATTCCCTGATACCAAATCCTAGAATGTAAAATAAGTGCCAGAAATTTTATGCTTTCAACACCTACAATTCTGGACTTCTTTACAGTCTTTACATTAGTCCAGACGCTCTGACTTGAGAAGAGGAAAACAACACCTCTTGTTGTTTTAGAGCCTCAAGGGCATCAAGGCATGAGGTCTGAGGAGACCAGGGAAAGGTACATGGCATGGCAAAATAGGCTGGTTTAGAAGGCAGCAACTCTAGGAAGGGTGGATGAAAAGGACAGCACCTGTCTTGGATACATTTCTGTCATTCTTGAAAGCATATGAATCCTTACTCACAAAAGGTTTCAGTTTTCAGGATACAGGCTATGTATAAAGTATACAGCCATTGAAAATATGGTGATTAACATGAGGTAGAGCACAATTTTAACAGAGGCTTTCTGTTGATGTTCTCTCTGCAAAGAAGAGGCAATGACTATGACCTGTACAGCCTTTGCTGCTGTTAAACCATTTCTTTATTGAGAATCACTCAAACACGATCAAATTATCTGGTGATAAAAATCTCAGGTAGCTAGTGTGCTAGATATATATGGTTTAAAGGTAAGAAATATTAAATGAGTTTTTCAATCAAGCTTCTTTTTTCCTATTATCCTACCTTTACTTTTAGTTTTTCACTACATTTAAAGTACTTTTCCAAGTGCTTGAAACACTGAATTCTTTCTCTTGGGTAAATTAGAAGTACAGGAATTTTGCTGTAGTTCTTGTATCATGACTCAAAGGTAACTGCCTGGTAATTTGCCTTGTAGAGCAATTACATTTCAAATGACAAATGTGAGTTTGTCAGAAATTAGGTCAAGCCAGTTGTATGATGTAAATGCAGTGAGACATGACAAAAACTTCACATAACCTATCCAGTAAATTCCAGTTTCTAAGCCTCATACAAATATATGAATTGTGATTTTTTCTTAGATTATATTAACTTATTGGAATAATGTTTAACATATCTTCTTATACTCCAATAGATTTTATTTGAAGATATTTTCTCATCCGAGACATCAAGACTGAGTTTTATGTTGTCAGGTATTTTAATTTAATAAATTCGATAACTGAGCTTCAGATGCCCCTCAGACACAGTAAACAGATTATTTTGCTTTGTATGCTGTTGTAATAAGTATTTAAACAATAAATTTTGCAGTAGTAGGTTTTCACTACATATCACTGTATCGTTACATAAAATATGCTGTCATATATACATATACATATACAT
>VZTN01016459.1:0-34099 GCA_013400515.1 Erpornis zantholeuca
CCATCTTACTGGACTGCTACTGCCACTTTGACTAACAGGGTCATGTTGTATTCTGACTCTGTCATTTTAAACCAGTGGTGGTTTTTTTCTGCTTTGTTATATATATTAATAAAGAACTGTTATTCCTATTCCCCATATCTTTGCCTGAAAGCTCCTTAATTTCAAAATTATAATAATTCGGAGGAAAGGGGGTTGCATTTTCCATTCCAAGGGAAGCTCCTGCCTTCCTTAGCAGACATCTGTCTTTCAAACCAAGACAAGCACATAACCTATGCTAATCAAAAATGAGAGAAAACAGATGGCCACAATTTGAACTTATGTTGCTGCAGCACTACTGAACCTATGGAAATGAGATGTGCTTATAACTTGGGGGGTGAAGATCAAAACAGATTTTTAATAAGAGTCACTGTACAGAAAAGCGCAATATACTGCCTTTGCAGTAGCTCAGAAAACAACATACCTGAGAAAACCTGTGGCCCCTATCAAAAGAGAAATTAGCCACCCTTCGTGAATTAGTTCAAAAACAATTACGACAAAGACATACCAAACCTTCTATGAACTCTTAGAATACGACTGTTTTTGTAATTAAAAAAAAAGGCAAAAATAGAAGTTGCAACACAACCTCAGAAAAATTAATGCAGTGATAAAAAGCATGAAAGCACTGCAACCTGGAATGCTCTCACCTACAATGATACCTACAGCATGAGACGTTTTAATTGTTGATTTAACAGATTGTTTTTTCACAATTCCCTTACACCCACAAGACAAACTGAAATTTACTTTCACTGTACCTTCAATTAACAATACTAAACCTATAAAGAGGTGTCAATGAAAAGTCTTACCTCAAAACATGAAAAATAACCCCACCATTTGTCAATGGTATGTAACATAAACTTTATCTGGAATTCATGAGCAATTTCCTAGCTCGTATAGTTATCATTATATAGATGATATACTGGTAACAACACTGACTCAGGAGGAATTGCTGAGGATACAACCTCAATTACTTGCCACCTTACATTCATATAGATTACAAGTAACTCCAAAAAAATACAATACCCTCCTTAGAAATACTTGGGAGTCAAAATCCTAAAACAAACAATGCAACATCAAAACATACCATTTCAAAATTCTATTAAAATTTAAATTACACTCAAAAATTGTAAAGTATTATCAATTAGTTACATCCTTATTTGAGACTAACAACAACAATTATCTCCTTTGTTTGATACATTGAGAAGAGACCCAGATTTAAATTCACCTCGAACCCTGACTCCTGAAACACAGCGAACACTAAATGAAATCCAGCCAGCTGTTTCCACACAAGTTTATGGAATAGATCCCTCTATTGATACCACTGTTTTTATTACCATTCCAGATCTTCATCCTACAAATATTATTAGCCAGTAAAATGACCAGGAGCCTAACCCATTACATATTTTAGAATAGATTTTTTTACTTCATCAACCAAAAAAAGATGTCCCCTACCTTGTTTGAATTAATTACTCAGTTAATATTCAAATGTCGCCAACCATGTTTACAACTCATGACCAAAGATCCTAAAAAACTGTACTTCCAATCCAACAAAATTACTTTGAGTGGAGCTTTGCTTATAGCGCTCCACTGCAAACAGCATTACAAAGTGTTTTAAAACAAATTACTTATCATTTACCCAGTCACAAACTATTGCAGTTAACAAAGTCAACTTCTTTGTCTTTGCATTCATAAAATAGCCCAGTACCACTGCAGAGACCTACTGGTTTTACAAGTCAGTCAGAAAAAACTGAGAAAGTATTGCCACCTAGAGAGATGATTCTAGATAGCAAGTGCTAGAAAGTCATGAGTCAAGCTCTGCTCACCTTGTTGAACTGTGATCATAACATTCCAGCAATTTTCTCATGTACCACTGAACCTTGTTACTAATTCTGCTTATATTGCAAATATTACACAATGTCTAAATTACTCACTTCTAAAAGAAGTTAACAATGTTACTTTATTTTCATTTCTTTATTTTCACTGAAATCTCTGTGGTCTGCAGTCACAGTGAAAGCCACAGTGATAGCCAAAAGGATAATCAACGAAAGAAGATGTCCTGCACACAAGGAGAAGATGTTCATGTTATGGAATATCAAGTTTGTACAAGGGACTTGCATATAATATGTAACTAAATGTTTGTATATCTAAATGTATTGGTGTTTGAACGGTCATTGTTTTGTAGACAGCCCTGTCATTGTTTGCTAAGCAGCCAATCATAATAAGCCACAGTAATTGTGAAGAGGTATAAGAATAGTAGCAGAGAATAATAAAGATCTTTTGCATCTTTTGCTTCTTATGGCTTTGGATTACAGTAAGTGTTGGATGCTAAAAGAACACTTGCAGAGTATTAAGCTTCACTCTGTACAGACTATTGAATATAACAGGCACCTCTTCAAAATTCAGACATTAAAATCTGAAGTTATGGGACTCAGGAGGGTTAGTCTTTTATTATGCTCTTTTCCAAAGTCAAGAGAAAACCCACCAGCACATATATGAGGTGGTTCTGCGTGTACTAGCATCATCTTGGAAACACATGCAAGGAGATCAAAGACCTCTCTACATACTATTTTCAGAAGATGCTTCCTGCAGAAACCTTTCCAGGAAAAGTCCTCAGTTCTTCAGTATCTGTTGTATGTATTCAATGGCAGAAACTTAACATATATTGTTTAATTAACCAGTGTCCCAGACACTGAAAAAAATGGACAGTTACAGGATAGTCTATATCATCTCAGCATGATAAATTTGCTGAAAGAGCTCTCCTTCAAAAACCAGTACATATAGAACCAAGCCTTCCTGATCAAATCACCTTCCTAACAAAAAAACCACATTTTGAACAAGCTGTAACCAGAAACTCCTCCAGCCTTTCTAATCAACAGAACATGCTTGCCAATGGGGAGAGAATGGCGAACACCATAAAATCATTATCTTATAAAGGGAGTGTTGCAGTGGCCAGCTGAAACCACCAAGCAGGACCAAGCGAGTCACTAGGAAGAAGTCTAGCAAAAAAACGAAAGGTAAATTATGTTCAAAGACCAGCAAAAGGACAGAAATCAGAACAATATTATTACTTCAGGATTCACCAGAAAAATGATTGCTACTGCTTCATGGTGGCCTAAAAAACCCAGGAAACTCACATGAATTTTATACTGTCTCTTGTTCTGTAAGTCTTCCCAGAGATTTGTCATTTGACAATCATAATGAAGCTCATTCATGCACATGCAATGATTCTATGACCTCTTATATCATGTATAAATGGCATCATGACTGATAATGCCCTCTATTCACATTTCCTTTGTTTACTAGAGTAATATATATGACACATATATGACACATAATGTAGTTCAGCATATGCATGCTTTGGTGCAGACACAGAGTAGGGACTTAATTGCTTCTCCTTCTGGTCTTACAAAAGTCACAAAACAAACAAGAACCAAATCCTAATTTGTACTAAGGCATTTTGGGTTGTTTCTTCCATACACTTTTAATCTCTGATGCTGCCATGCTGATTTTACTCCCGAGCAAGTAAGGTGTTAAAATGTAACCAGCACCTATAATTTTAAGATACTATTTTTCCTTGTCTATTGAAGCTAAACAGGTGGGATACCCTATTGCCTTCAAAATAGGAGGATGAGTTGTTCAGGAAGCAGGTGCAGGGAAGGAAAACACCTGTGGCAGAAGCTTGCCTCTTGGAACTCTATTCAACCTGGTTCATTAAACAGATTGTAAGAGTGGGTGAGGAGGCTTCTCCTGTCATATCTGTTCGTGGGAAGAGATATTGATTTGGACATTAGCATTTAAATTAACAACATTAACAACCATAGATTGTAGCTGACATGAGTAAGAAACAGGCACATACAAAAAGATAAATACTAAAATACAAACCTGCTGAAAAAAACATGTAATCTGGACAAAGATAGACTAGGTTGAAAAAGCAGTGTTACTGGCCCCTAAAATAATGCTAGTCACAGTCACATGTTACCTTCCTCCTAGTTTCTACTGTCTGAATCTACCATGCTGAAGAGAGAAGCCTTTTGCACAGTTTTATGAAAGCGGAATGGCAGAGTTAAATGTACCACAAACTACATTAACATCTATTAAACCACTGAAATTTCACCCTATGGTCTTTGGGTTTAAAAGTGTAATGAAAGCTTTTGACAAAGGGCTAGTGAATAAATCCTTGGGATAACAACACTGCCTATTACTGAGACAGGACAGAAATAAATTGGAGGACATTAAAATGAATTTTTTCTTTTGAAGGCAAGAAATTCGTTCTGCAGTAGCTTGGAAGCATTTGACAGGGGCAACCTGTGCTTCAGATAAACCTGTGCACTGTTAAAAACATTGATACCAAGGGCCATGGGGGCAAGTGTGCCCAGAAATGGAAGTACAGGTAGTGAGAGGTGGGAGGCTCATTGAAAAAATCCAGGGGCCACAGAACCCTGGTTCTAATATCTTCTCGTCTTCAAACATAAGACTTTAAATATTTAGGTTAGGTATAACCTAAGTATTTAAGCTCTTTGGTTAATAAATGGCCTCTTTGGCTCTTAGCATTTTGGGGGAGATTCTCTTTTTATCTAAAAGTTTAAACTCAGCAGAACTGACAAATGGTACCTGTCAGAGTCCAGGGAAGCCTGAAAGCTTCTCCTGCTCCTCTGGTGGTTTCTTTATATCCTCAGAGTTCCTCAAAAGTGGCCTAGCCAGTGACCTAGGCTTTTGGAGAAGCTCCCTCTACTTTTGGGAGAACCTTAATGCACCAGAGAGGGGAAGAGATTTTTGTTTGGTGTACCACAGAGAGTTTAGTTGTAGTTATAAGGATCTTGCTCTATGTATTATATAGAGACAAGATGGAGATTTTTGGGTGTGGTTTTTCCTTCTTTCTTCTTCTTCTCTCTCCTCATTCTCTTCCCTCTCTCCTCTGACACCAGTTCCTGTGGTGTGTTGGTTGGTGGAAAAAAGTTAGTAAGATATAAAAGGTAACTGCTGATTAGCTGCCATTGCCTTTCTGCCCTGGTGTCCTCGGAAGATGCTGCCACTGCCTCTGAGGTCTTGGTAAGAAAAATAAACAACTCGTAAAACAGCAAAGAAGATGTCTCGCTGCATTCTTTCCAACATGACGAACCAAAGGAAGAAAACCTCCAGGGCAGAGGACAGGGGCTGGAACCCCCGGTTCCGACCCCAGCGGGGTCCCAGGCCTCCGACAGTACCTAATAAAATCATTGTCTCAGGGCACTAAGTAAAATGCACATAATTTCTCACTTCAGACACTGTCTTATCAATGCACTTATATGTTTGGGTAAAAGGAAAAATCTATTTTTCAATAGAAATGGACAGACCAAGTTCTGGAGCTCAGCTTAGCACTTAAGCAAACACACAAGACTTCCAATGAAGTGTTCAGTATATCTTAAGACATATTCCTAAAAGACACAAAAACGCAACTTTGAATCAGTAAATCCTTTGAAAGTCTGGCCCCTCGTTGCACTTAACTGTTAGCTTCTATCTTACCTACCCAAAACACTACAATAATTTTCTTTCTAACAAAAAACAAAAAAAAAAAAAACAAAAACAAAAAACAAAAACAAAAACAAAAAAAAAAAAAACAAAAACAAAAAACAAAAACAAAAACAAAAAAAAAAAAAACAAAAAAAAAACCCACAAAATCAAACATAACCAAAAATCCCAAATCCCCAAAGCATGAGTCCAGAGAAAATACATTACAGATCAATCTCAACTTATCAAGCACAATCTTGAAAACATCTGGGTGAAATTATATTTATTCCCTAACATACTGAGGTAACAAAAAATTTAAGCCACAATACTGTTACAATTAATGCTGTATTAATTAAGAAGGAAAAAGAAAATTGCCTATTGCTGCACACTTAGAAATGAAACCTTGTAATCCTGTGCTTGCATTCAACGTTTCTAACATACAAAAGAAACCATTTTATATTAATTTTTCTCTAACTCTTTGTCAGCTTCATGATTAAGTGGACTAACTAGATTTAAATTATATCTGTTAAAGAAAAAAGTATACAAAACTTCAAGAAATAGAAGAATTAAGTTTCCTCAGAGAAAAATCAATTAAAAGCAGACATTCCACAATGTTTCAGGTACTGTTTCAAGCTGGCAGCATTTTACAGAGTAAATTTGTCTATCTTCTATAGGCTTTCCTGTTTTTACTGTAAAATAGAGGGGAATTGTTGGAGAACACATTTTTATCCCTACCTTCTACCAAATTTCGCTTTGTCTCAAAGAATACTGCATCCAACTGGTGACTAAAAACTGAAATTAACATTTAGTCACTAGGGATTTGTTCTTCAGTTTCACTCACCAGAAATGGCATCAAAGCTGCCATTTTATTTGGTAGTCATCTGCATTCCTGTTAAGGTACCAAAACCAAGCAGTTTCGCCTTAACCTTTGAGTTTTGCAATATTGAAGGGGCCCTCTGGGAAAAACAAATGTTTAACACCATAAGAGGGCACCTCCCTACTGAATAGCTATTTACTTTAGGTTGAAGAGGAGAAAAAAATCTCAGTAAAAGTCAAACATCCCATCTCATCACATGACATGAGTGCATACCAGAATGTTGGTTATTGATTGCCTCCATGGAAAAATTTATTTTACATGGAGACACTTCTAAGATACTTTCCTTTATGAGAAGAAAAAAAGCAAGAGCAAACAAGTTTATAAATATTTGGCAAATTTTGACTGATTGTTGTTGATTACAGTTACAAAAGGCTAGAAAATTTGGAAGGGAACACTCTTGAGATACAGGAATTTGGATTCACTCAGCCCTACCCTATTTGGATTAAATTAAAAACATCATTTGTTTGCCAAAGCTGTTTCTGTTTTAGTTGTCAAACACCGGTGAGCAAGCAAACATACTTTGCTAGGAAGCAAACAGCAAGGCTTTGTTGAGAAAGAAACTTAAGTATCTGCTTTGTAAAGACTTAATCAAAGTCCTTCATTTGTCATTTCAAGCAATTTCTAACACGCACATGTGGTTCCTTTTCCACAGACTGTAGAGCTGGAAGACAAAAGAGTGCAGAGGGCTTTAGCAGTTGTTAAAATAAGTGAAATGTCTTAAAATGGAACACTGAACAAGAACCATGTGCATTTCTGTTGCCAATCCACTGAATTCAGTCAAACCAAAACAAATACTACTTTGGCCAACAATAAACTTTGGGTTTATCAGTTTTCTTTATTAAAACAAAAAAATAAAATCCTATATCTCAATTAACTGAATGCCACACACACAAATGGCATTTTCTCTCTAGAATAATTTTAGTGTGCTATCCGGATACTTAGAACAGACCTGAGATAAAGCGGTCAGACAGTGCAAAAGGAAGAGCAGCATTCATCTGTCCTTCCAATAATTCAGCCTTTCTATTAAAATAAGTTTATGTTCTTTAGCAATATATATTATTTTAATATCTATTTTAATCTCTCTTTTTAATCTGATTTAATTTTCAGAATACCTCAGAGTCCAGGCTTTTACCCGGATCCACTGGCAGGTTTCACATAAACTGGTGGTTCATATTCAAAAAATACTTGCATTTTCAGCAGGAGGGAAGCACTTAAGAACAGTATCTCTTATTTACTACGCCAAGTAATAATCCTGGAAATTATCACAGAGAACTAAAAAAAAAACCTCGACAAAAAACAAGTCAAACCTTTACCTCAAGCCCTCTGGTTTGGGGTGGGGGGAGCTTTTTTTAAAACTATTGTCATTTCATATTGGAGATAGATTTTGGAAGATACTACAGATATGTGGCCACAGGTATTATATCTTGCTATTTTGCAGCAAATGAACAACCTTTTGTAAATCCATACATATCTATTGTATGGTAAGTGATACTTTAAAGAAAAAAATAAAAGTGCTCAGAAAGATCAAATGCAATTTCTGTTCCTTTCTATCACAGAAGTTCTTCCTGACTTCAAAACCTTCAAAACAGGAAAAGCAATGGAAACTACGTCAGACTTCTACATGGCAGTAGGAAGATCTGATTCTTCTGGTTCCAAATCCTACACTTAATTGCATACTTTAAAATCAGTGTAACAGAAGTTTCTGTGCTAATGTACTGCTCAAGGAGGAAGAAATCAGATACAAATTGAAAATTAGGAACTTAATATAATTTTCCATCTATTATGGAGGACCACTTCCCAAGGGATCTAAAAAGAAACACTACTTATAAGAAGAAATGCAAAAAATTTATTGCTTTCTAATTGTCAAAATTCTTTAAGAATATTAAGAATGAAGAATAAGGAACTAAATTCAGAATATATAAGAATCATCTGTCACACTAACATTGCATACTATTCCTACTGAAACTCCTATGGGAAAACAGGTACAGGTAAAACCATGAAGACTAGCTCCTACATGAGGCTAGGGGTTTAACTTAATGTAAAGTAGAACTGAAAAAGGGACTCTGTATGAGATTTCCCTGCACCTTAAACATACCACCGCTGTTACGCACTTTCAAATGCACCATGTCTTGCACCTTAATATTTTCTGAAGTACAGAAAAGATTCTCTCTCAGACTTCAGGATTATAGCTAAAGGCCTCGTATTCTAAGGTTTTTGACTTTGATCACATTCTGGATGTGAAATCAGCATCTTCTTTTAGTGGTCTCTAACCTTTAGTGAAAACTTACACATTTTTAATGCACAAGCATGATACTGAACATCTGCACAAACCATAAAGAGAAGCTTGTTCTGGTGTTTATAAATCTTACACAGGCGATGACTTAACTGCACTATATTTACCTTAAGCAGCAGACTAAGCTCAAACTTTTATTAAGTACAGACCCCATCTTTAAGAGAAAAAAAAAGCTGTCATCTGTGCATGTGCTTTAGCTCCTCATGATCTTTTGCCCAGCCTATGCAGAGACATTGCTCTGCCTCCAATCCCTTTTTCAGTATCATAGGGTAACACTCTGCCTCATAAATATTTACTTGAAAAAAGAGTAACTGGATAACATCTATTCTTATGGTATATTTTCTAGCTTAAACTCAAGTGATTTTTTTTGCAGATTTACAATGAAATTCTCAATATCTATGCTATCACATCATATTTCTGTTCTATCTCAGGTAATTAAAAAAGTAGCCTTCACACAGATATAAAAACGTGTTAAATGGTCCACGTGGCTTCTGAAAAGCAGGCAAACAAGCTAATTGTACTTGTGAATGGTCTCTGACTAACTCTTATCAAAGACATGAGGAGCATACAATTCAGTATCTTCCAACAGAGTGCTGCCTGCAAGTTTATCTCTGCTTTCACCTTCCTCTTTGGTTGTAGTTATCTACAATGCAATGCATGAGGATGGGAAGGTCAAATCCATCTAGCCGGTCAATTTCAGCAATTAAAAAATATTTGACATCAATGCATTGCTTGTTGAGGGCTAGGAATATACGAAGGAAGGGGGAGAGGATGGCAAGGGGAGGAAGGGAAAGGAATCATAAATTATACTGAAACATTATGGGTAGATGTTTCTATAAGATATCACCTCCAGTCATCACCTCCAGTCAAGATGCAGTCTCTCTGATGCTACTCCTTCTAAAAAACACTGCACAGTCTAATCCAACTCTGATGACTCCCAATGCAGTGCTCTACCTGCCACATGCAATGACTTCTGTCTTTCCACTCTCTATATTCCCCCAGTTTTCTGCAGATTGGAGTCTGCTGTGCATTAGGAAATACTTCTGTTATATGAGTGAGGCAGTGGAAAAAGATCAAGCTCCCTGTAAGCTTCTGCCCCACTGATGTGGTCATTAGATGGTCAATGCTAAATCCAGATTATAAAAATCAATTGAAACTGAACCCAGAGAGCAGCTAATTCAATACCCTAGCTTTGTGTGTCTCCCATTCCATAAGAGGCAAGTTGCAAAAACAAGAACTTTGGCATTCCTTCAATACCTTATCTCATGTTTTTACTTGCATCAATGTCAGGCTTCCATGTGCACTGAGGTGTGCAGCTCAGGTGTAACATTCTGAGTCCTTACATGAAAACTACATCCATTAAAAGCACAGCATTAACTCAAGCAAAACATTAGGAGGGCATTCACACTGGAGTCAGAATCCAAAGGCACCTACTGGAGGTTTTCATCTTTTTTATGTGCCATCTGATTACAGAAAAAAAAAATCTAAAAAAACTGAAAACAGGTACATTTATGAAGGGAGATATGCAAATAGGCAAATCCTTTACTGTTTATTGACAGCCTAGTGCATCTTCTGAAATACTCCAGATACACAGCAACCAAAAGCTACAAACTCACCATATAATTTTGTTGTTCTTAAAATTCTGTATTAGAATTCCAACTAGAAACTTTTGAACAAAGAGAAAAAGTCTTTAGGCAAATTTACAAGTAATAAAGTAACTTGTATCAATCAATTGTGTCTCAGTTCATCCTGTGTATTGACAGGGATCTCATTTAACTACTACAGCTTTCTTTCCTAAATTAGAACCTCTAATGCTAAATAGGGAAGGGTAGGCAGCTACTTCACACTTCAGTAAAGTGGCATTAGCTTCAAGCAAATGAGGTCTTCTTTCTTCTTTCAAACAGTTGGAGCAGTTGCAAAAGGTTTTGCCTTGGTCTAATGTGACAGAATTACTCACCTTCCCCATCAGGGCTCATATTTTCATAGGAATCCCAGCGTATTAGTGGGTCTGATGTATTGTAATCAACTCTTACTCCATGATCATTCTGAAGGTGTTCACATCCTAAAATGAAACATGTTTGAGACCAAAAATTATCAGTCACATATGTAATTATACACACAGATATATGTATGAAGCCTCCTAATAGACGTTTGCTCCCTGAATGGCAACACTCTATTCTGAAATGTAAGAAGCAGCAAAAAGCAAAGAAAGGTTAAATAAAACATTTTTTTTAAAAGCCTAATTTATACTTCAGAGAATTTTATCTTGAGGTTTTTGATTGTGATGTAGGCTGACAAATTGGATCAGTCCCTAAACACAACTAACACAGATGATCCACTCAGTCCTAGTGGGTCAGACATGATAAAGAGCTTTTGAGAATGAAACCATGAGTATCTATAAGATGGTTCTAAAGGAATGATAAAATTATACTTCGTTACAGATTTCATTCTGATTGATACAGATTATTACTCTGATACCAGAATAATTTATCACTAGGGATGAATAGGGCGAGCTGAAAACTGTGACTTCATGTCCCTTCTAGTTCCCCCAAGCTGGCAGCTCTGCAGAATCTGAGATTAGACAGCTGGCTTTCAATGTGTTTTGCTGTGTTTAAGTTTATGCTCTGCCAAACATACCTGGAATTTTCAGCAGTACCTCATGTTTTTGTGTGCTTAACAAGGCATTAAATAATGTTCAGGTTTTAAATGGATACAGTGAGGAATTTAGGTAATGGATACAGTGGGGAATTTAGGTATATCCTAAATGCAAAGCACTTGAATCAAGGCACTTGATGCAAGGCACCAAGGTTCATGACCTTGAACCTGGCTTTGATACTGATACAAATCAAACAGTCTGTCTTTTCTCCTCTCTCTAGATTAGGGAACGAAGAAATCGACAGTTATCAAACCTTTGGCTGTGTCTACAGAAGCAAGTCCTACTGTAAATTGTTCTAAAGCAACAGTATTATGCACATGCTGTGACTTTTAAAACAAAAATAGTTACAATTAGGACAAGAATGCTATGGTACTCTACCTCTATGTGCAGCCTGGGAAAAGCCATCTGTAGAGAGTTTCTGTGATGCCATTTGTAACAAGGCAGATTTATGAACTTTATTATTAAATATTCAGGGATCTTATATTCGTGGCAACTGCATTATTTCATAAAAACATCACAGTCAGTTATGTTCTAGAATACTGTTTCCAGTTTCAAGCTACAGAATACGAGAATTATATGAACAAAGTGAAGCAAATTCAGGGGAGCATGACCAGGGTGGTCAGGACTGAAAGACTTTCCCTGGGAGGAAAGGGTGAGGGATCAGGGCTTCTTCAGTCTGGAGATTATATGGTCTTGACAAGGACCTGACAGCAGCCTCCTAAAGGCCACAGAGGAGACAATCAGGTTGGAGGAAGGCAGAAGGACAAGAAACAGGCAAAATTTGAATCTAGATAAATTTTGAGTCAATAGGACAGTCAGACATTGAAATAGCCCACCCACTGAGGCTGTGACGTCTTTGTCCTTGAAGTTTTTCATTATTTGTCTGGACAAAGCTTTGGCAAACAGGTCTGATCTCAAAAGTGAGCCTGGTTTCAGCAGGAGGATGGACAAGAGATACCCTTTAGTTATTCTAGAATTCTATAGTATTTTCAGATGTGTAAAAGTCATTTTGCAGAAACTGTAAATAAGTATTTCAAGGTGCCACCGAAAACCAGGAAATCTCCAACCAATTCACAGGTTAGAAAGCCAACATTACTAGCAGCACTGGCGGCAGGGGGATTTCTCCTCAAAGCATGTATCCCAAATAACCTAACAGGCCAGGTTATATTTTTGAAATGAATACATACTCATCACATTTCCTGAATACATGCATATATGCTAATTATTTCGGTGGACTTATTTGGGTATGGTTCCAGATTTTCCAATTAATCTTTTCTCTTTGAGAATATTTCAAACCTGGTGTGGTCATAATGTACTTCTCTTATCATTCTTTGTTCTAATACACGATCCTTGTTCTCAAAACTAAGATCTCTGCTAGTACATATTAATCACTAATATAAGCAAATAAGGAAGCATTAGCTGGCACAAGACTTGTTAGTCACAGATTTCGAGAATTAACACAAGATCACATTAATCTCTGGTATTTATACTAAGCACTGTATGGTGCAAAACTAAGCATTAAACACAAATACAGGAATCATATACTATTGTGCTCAAGTTAAAGATTTTTTCAATATCTTCCCAGATGGCTGCATAGACTTCTTCTTAAAGAAACAGAACCTTTGTTCAGTAACAAAGGTGAGCTACTCTTCCTAGCCAGTTAATTCCTCAGAGAGCAATTGAATACAAATATCCAATCACCTAGAGCCTTACTTTCCAACAGCTTAAAGCCTATTAAAAAATCCACATATCTCATTTGTCATCTAAGGAAGGGAAATTTGAAAAAATCTTGGTCCTTTTTTAGACATGTCAATTGTTCTGTCTTCAACCATTTACTATCCAGAAACATTTAGAACAAGCTAGACAAATTCATTTATAAAACTGCTTTGCTTTTATGGCTTTTTTAACAGGCTAAGTCAGATCTTTGTGGTCAGTTGGACTGAATCAAACTTCTTTTAGCTGCTCTCATAATTTTCTAAATTATCAAACTCATGTGGAAAAAATGGAGGAAAGCTTACAATTCACAGGACACTGAGGACACTGAATGGGAATATGTATGAGACAGACAGTTAGGAGTATTTGGTTTTCAATCTCAGGCAGAATCCATAGTTTTTGGGACACCATAAAATAATAACACATTCATTAACAGAATTAAACTGCAATGATCTTAAGTAAGATTTTAAGTTCCTACTGTAAGTAATAATTATCACATAATCTTAAACATATTAAAATAGAATTTTGGAAGCATGCAGAACATCCTACAAGCCCACTTCAAAGGAGAAGCATTTCCAAGAAAACTATAGCTGTATCTTTTATGCTAAACTGAAGACAGTCCAAACTTCAATACTGCAAACATAATCAATTATGACAACATCCAAAAAAGGTTATGGGATACACCACTGCTGTCACTTATGCTGAGCCAAACCACCTACTATCCATGTTCTACACAGATACACAAATGTTTTCTACTAGTTGTAGCAAGTATTCTGGAATAGCTTTAAACAAAATCTGGTGCCTTCTATGCTGAATAAATGAAGAGTCTTTATTAATTTTTTCAAATTTAAACCAGTAACTAATACATTTTAATGAAAAAGTAACATTTCAGATTTTTTACAAGAGAAGTGGAATAAAAGAGGAAAAATATATATTTTTAAAAAGGCATATTTCAAGATGATTTCTTTTCAAATGAAGCATATTTTTGGTTCTCTATGCTCACCTTGAATTTTCTCTGAAGTTCCTGAAAACACTAATTCCACCTTGCTGTCATCAGGGAAACGGTCATCTGAGAACAAAGGATAGGATTTCAGCAAGATGTTCCCAGGAGAGCAGTTTCAGAACATTCAGAAATCAGGATTCTCTATAGCTATCTATACATGTACCCTCATCACTCTTCCCTTCTCACTCACAGCTTAGTGATCTGCTTTTAAAAGCCACATTCTTTGTGCCACTTTCTCCAGAAAAGACCACAGAAATGCCAGCTGGAGTTTTGCTTGCATTCTAGAACAGTCAAAAGCAGAAGAGATGTTCAGTTCCTAACCCCCTCTCTAGACACACATGGCTTATGAAGAAAACATACCCAGGAAAATTAAAATTGTTCCCCATATTTGCTAAACCAATACTTGACCACAAAACTTCTGGTAGCCTTATGTTGTATGTGGCAGGAAAATATGCTATATTTTAGTTTGCTAGTAACATAGGCTGTGGAAGTTCCAATCCTGATATAAACATAATATAACTGAAGTTATAATTTGGAAAATATGAGGACTAGTACAACACATTTTCAAGTGTGCCTGAAAACCTTCTGCCCATTCTTTGATATTCTGAAGCATATTAAAAGACTCAGACTATGTCACAAACACATTAACAGACTTTATGACTGTTTTCACTAGCCAGAAATCGATTTAGCTCATCTTATTTCCTTCAGTGGTGACTAAGAGACAATGTCTGTTGTTTTTATAAATGTGAGAAAAGGTGATAAGGACTATGTAGGAGTATCTGAATTATTCTGACAACTCACTTGAAGAGCTTTTCTTGTCATTGGAGTTTTACAGGTGTTACATGCTATAATTTAACTAACTCAAAGCAGTCTCCCTTTCCCCAAAAATAAGGAAGGAAAGAAAAAAAGAAATAAGAATCATGTTGAAAACAGGTGCTGAAGATCATCACATGCACATGCTTGCACACCCACACATATACGTGTAGTGATGCATTTTTTCTTTATATGGTTTGTTCGGTTCACCCCCAAATGTATGGTTCATTCCTAAGTTGTAACCCTCCCCCTACGTTCTTGTCCATCACCCCTTCCTCGATGCCATATTGGTTTGTGTCACCTAATCCCTCCTGCCTCCCATTCCCTGAGATGTGTTCTCCCCCTTTACCCTTCCCCTATCAGTATCCCATTGGCCCAAGCCTTGTATCCACCCCCACTCTGGAACTCTCTGTTAAACTCATGCATGAGGCATTCTCGCGCTCTCTGGCTCGGCCTCTCCGTGGGTGTGCTTCACTCTCTCTTTCCTTAGGAACCATGCTCCCCCCAGTGTGGGACCCCCAATAAAGCTTCATCTAATTAGCACCCTCAGAAGCTGTGTACATGTTTTGCTGTCTGCGTACTGCTGCTAGCTGATCTGCTACTTAAAGACTTCTCTCCAGAAGCCCCGGTAAGGCTATAGTACACCATCACCTTTTCCCGAACCCAGGGGTATGTTTCCCCCAGCCACTGTCGCTGATAACTGGGTTATAAAGGGCAGGGGTGACAGTAACATATACAGATCCAACCAACCACAGAAGACAAGTACCTTTGTTCGCATTATCCAAATCTTCTTTGCCAAACACCAAGCCATGTCCTTGAATAGCTCCAGTGTGAAACTGAAGGCGAAAAATCACATCACGAGTAGCTGACCTGTATTTTTTGTGATAACACTTCATCTAGAAAGAGGAACAGTCTATGTCAGAAAGTATTTTCTTACAATTCTGAACAAATGAGTGCATATATTAGTTGCTAACTAAAGCAGCCGCAACATGATTGTAGACACCTCTGATGTTGAAACAAGCAGGGTATGCATTATTCAATCCTTTAAAATTACACAGGCCCAAGGCAGGATACATCTAGATACATAAAAAAATAATCACTATTTTAATCACTATCAGTCACATATCAGTAGGCTATGAGCCAGAATCACAACATCTGGCAGTACAATATTGAAATGCTGACCTGTATACAGACCTCTTCCCTACCAAACTAATGAATTTCAGCATACCCATTTCTAAATAACTGAAGAATATGAGGACTTTTTCAAAGCAATCCTACAACCTGATTATATCTATTTTAGGACTTGCAAAACACCTGCTGTAGTGATGACAGGATCTTATTTTAGGTTGCCACAGGAAGTTGAAAGTAGTTTTGACATCTTGGCTAGAACACAGAACCCTACAAAAACATCTATGAATTTCAGTAGCTAAAAGTGAACAAAATATACCTATTCTCTAACACCACCTTCCCTGAGACTAAACCGATGGATATTTTACCTACTAATTCTCTGAATCTACTGTAATACAAAGCCATTCAGCATTCTTACAGGAATATGTAAAACTTTTGGCAACCTTAGTTACAGGACTGAAATTCTTATTACATTATCCTGATTATATCAGGATTTTATGATAAATCAGATATTACTGAAGTACATTAAAAAGACAACAAATATCATTTTTATTAAAGCCAGAATAAGAAAAGTGTCCTAGACAGAAAATGCCTAACAGCTGAAGAGCATGGAGTTACTCACATGAAATAATGCAAGAAAGATGTAGAAGCTTACAAGGGATGCTTCTGAAAGTTAGGATTAAAACACAGTTATGAAATTCTTCTCACTACAAACTTGGAAAAATCTAACATAATATGTTGCTATCTAGCCTTCTTTACAGTAATCCCATGATATCTTAAATTCCAGAAGTTCATCAGCACTGACCATATATGGCACACAGGACAACTTCTGAAATATTTCAGCCCATATATCAGAAATGCTTTCTTCTCAAATATTCTGTATGCAAATCACATATTCCTAACCCATTATAAGGGCTAGGAGATTCTCTATGCATGTAATCTTTATTTTACCTGAAAGTGAGGTTGTTGTTTTGTTTTTAAAAAGAGAATCCCTTACCATATATTGGCAATAGCAGGAAAAATAGTATTTGCTTTTTTTTTCAGACAGTGCTTTACATGCACTAAAAGGAACATTGCATACAAACTCTTGTCTATTAAAGGGATCTACTTCCTTTTAGTCCAACACAACTACCAGCATCACTTCACTACTTTATTTACCAAAGGGTAAGATACAAGTAACAGTTTGACTGCTTGAGTCAATACACAAATGCTCAATCTCTAGTATGCCAAGCAACTCTGTAACGGAAAAATACCATCATAAAGGATGAAAAAGGCAAGTGTGGTAGGTTGAAAACTTGGTTCATGGATAAGTTGCTGACCAAATGAGAGGGCTGCTAACGCCTCTGCAATCGCATATTTAAAGGAAGGCAAGCGCAACAAGTTTCTCTTTGTTCTGGCCTCAAGGGCCAAGGGGTGGTTGGAGGCGGAGGGCTCGGCCTGGCCTCCCCTCGACCCCACATAGCGGCGGTGGTGCGGGGCCGGCCCTCCCCCCAGGGGAGAGCTGTCCCGGTTCTGTATGCAGTGTGCAACCGAGACCGCGTGGCTGACATGATCTGAAGTCGCCGAGACCCCGCCCGGAGCCGGCGAGGCCGGCGGGCTCCTCCCCTGCTGGGACCGCGTGGCTGAGATTTCATCTGAAGCCGGTGCAACCTCCCTGCGAGGAGCCGGCAGGGCCGGCGGGGCACCCCTGCATCCAGCACAGCCTGTGCTGAACCGAAGGAACACCGCATGCTGCAGCCGACAAAGACACCTTTTCTTTCAAGTCAGCAAGGAAAAAAGAGAAAGTAAAGTCATGTGGGACGAAAATACTTGAAAAGAGCTTCTTTAAATTTATACACATTCATCCACAATGGAAGTTTTGGCTTCATACAGTTGCTGAATTTACTCAAAATTACTGTCTTTTGCAGAATCTCACTTACAAAAATGGTGAATGAAAGAAGGAGTTCCTCCTTGTTTCTACTTCCTAATTCAAAGTATCAGCCTTGGATTTGACCTAGATTAACTTAAAATTAAATAATTAAAGATTAATGTTAATTTAACTTAAAATTAACATAATTTTACCCCTAAAGAACTTAGAAAGAAATGCAATTTTTAATGAAAATCTGTCCTCTCTTCCAATCAGTAATATTTTACATCTATATCCACAGACTGGAAATATGTTTTAATGCTCAGTACGCATAATAAGCTTTCAATGAAGTCTAAGCGTAACTCTGAATTCTGACTCCACTATCTTTTGATGCCATAATCAAGAATTAATGCAAGCTGCTGTAATGTGCTGGAAAATTCCTATATGCATTTGCAGATGTCAGTGCAGTTTTTCAACAGCTGCATCTGTTCGGTATCACCACATGCTATTCATATTGTATTAACGAATTCCCTAAAGCTAAGACAAGAAAGGATATTTTATTTCCCTTTTTTAAAACAAACAAACAAATATGCATTTCAAGTAGTTAAAACCTTTTGGAATTGGAGGTGGAGCATCTTACAGATCATTATTTTTGTCTGATACCACTGACGTTTTTGCTTAGGCATAATTTAAAAATTCAAAACTGAAGTCTTTGTTTAGGAAATACTGAAATGCTGAAACAGACACTGGTTTGCTCAGAATTATCTCAAATAATAGCATGAGATTAAGGAAGATTATCTCTTTTAAAATTATGGAAGCTTTACTGAAAAGCTACATACTTTGTTTCATTCTAAAATCTCCTTTAAGAGATGCTGAATTTATCTCAGGCTGATTTCTGTTGTGATCTATTTCATTTCCTTAGGCACTGACAGTCCTTCAAAAAGTAACAAAACTTCCATAATTTGAAACTGTCTCAAACCTCCAGAGTATGCCAATTTTTAATAGTATATTTAAAAATTGTTTCTTCATTTTTCAGTGAAAGAACCAAATAACAATATACAGAACTGAATGAGGTGGGAAAATGAAAAAAAAGGAATCTGATACCAAGGACACTATCGTTTAGGAACGGTATTCCCCAAGTCAATGTTCCCACTGAAACACTTCAAACTGCTAGATCACACCCCCTCCCCTTCTCTCCTGGAGCAGGCTGAAGAGAATTGGAGACACAAAAGGTAAAGATCACAGACTGAGATAAAAACAATTTACTGAAAACAGCAGTGAAATAAGACAACAGTAACAGCAACAACACTAATAACAGAGTGTACAAGAAAAAAAAAAGAGTCGCATACAATTGCTCAAACCTCTCCCCCTCAGAAGACCCAACAATACCCAACTACTCTTTTCACCATGCCATCCAAACCTAAAGAAAGCCCTTCCCCATCCCTAAAAAATTAGATGGTATAGAACAATCTCTGTGTCCTAGCCATGCCCATCTTGACTACGGCAAAAATTAAGCCTGTCCTGGTGTTCTGGTTTGAAAAAAACAAACCAGTGGGAGACACCAAGTCAGAATAACAATTTATTAAGAAAATTAGAATAAAGGCAGGGAAAGGAAAAGGAAAGAAAAGAAAACAAAAGAAAAATAAACACACTGGTTTTAAACTGGCAGAGCCAGATACAACCTGACACCCTGTAAGTCAGGGTAGCAGTAGCAGTCCGAAGGGATGGTGGCTGCAGTCCTCTGAAGTGATGGATGTAGTTCAGCTGAGGCAGTGATCCAGTAAAAGGGTCCGGTGTTCCTCAGAAGGTATGTAGCTCCTATCCGCTGGGAATCCAGTGGAGAAGAAANTGGTCAGGACCAGGTCATTATCCATCCCTTATTCTATGCCATCTATATCATGCCCAAATCCCACATCTTCCAACTCTATATACATGTACTATATATATGTGCATACAAACACACACAAGCACAGGTATAATTTCCACAGCCACTGGCCCAATCCGTCCAAGGTGTCTGCTGAGTTCATTTAGTTCATGTCTATGAATTCTATTAGCCCTAGTTGCCTTCCACAGCAGGAGGCTGGTGTGTTGTTGGGTGGTTGCAAGCTGCATCAGGAGCTCATGAAGGGTCTATTTGGAGCCATCCATCCTCACTGTCCATGGCAGTCATGGCATACAGTGGCAGTGTCTTTCAGCAACCAATATTCTACAATTCAGAATTACAGACTGTTCGCACCCAAATATCAAATCCCCTTGAGGTACACATCGTGTTTCTCTGTCCCTCTGCACTACAGGTCCTTGAGTAAATGCCACGGATGGGTTTGTCTTTGCTTGAAGCAGAACTAATCCAAACGGTCTTCCCTCTCATATTCCTCTTACGCACCACAGGGATTATATTCCCTTCTGCAGTATGTGGAGGTTTTGATTGGGCAGGGCCAGCTCCACTGGTAGAGCTCTAGTGTTAACTAACCAGGTGCCCTTCACTCAATGAAGATCTCAATGTTTGAAGGCCCCACCATCCATTGTTTTCAATATGGTTTTTAACAGTCCATTGTAACACTCAGTTTTCCCAGAGGCTGGTACATGGTACAGAATATGAAACACCCACTCAATACTGTGCTCTCGGCCCAGGTGTCTATGAGCTGATTTTTGAAATGAGTCACCTTGTCCAACTCACTTCTTTCTGGGGTGTCACATCTCCACAGGACTTGCTTTTCAAGACCCAAGATGGTGCTCCTGGCAGTGGCGTGAGGCACAAGGTACATCTCCAGCCATCCAGTGGTTGCTTCCACCATTGTAAGATCACAGTGCTTGCCTTGGTGGGTTTGCCTGAGTGTGATGCCATCAATCTGCCAGACCTCCCCATATTTGTATTTTGACCATTGTCCCCCACACTGCAGAGGCTTTACGCACCTGGCCTGCTTGATTGCAGCACATTTCAGTTATGGATAATTTAAGAGATAGAGCCCATCATTAAATCTATCCCTCGATCACAAGCCCATTTGTATGTTGCATCTCTTTCCTCATAATCTGAGGTGCCATGGGCCCACCAAGCCAGAAATAATTCACCCTTATGTTGCCAGTCCAGATCCACCTGAGACACTTTAATCTTGGCAGCTTGATCCACCTGTTTGTTTTTGCAACATTCTTCAGTAGCCTGACTCTTGGGTACGTGTGCATCTACATGAGGTACTTTTACAGCCAACTTCTCTATCCAGGTAGCAATGTCTTGCCACAATTCAACAGCCCAGATAGGTTTACCTCTGTGCTACCAATTAGTCTTTTTCCACCGGTACAGATACCCCCACGGAGCACTTGCCACCATCCCACTGTACACTGCCACTGTACAAGTAGAGCACTGACCTAAAGCCAACTGCATGCCTTTCAGTTCTGGGACCTGACTTGATCCATCTTGTCCCTCAGTAGCTTCTGTGACTTGTTGCATAGGACTCCATACAGCAGCTTTCCACTTTCAATGTATCCCTATAATACAGCAGGAATTGTCAGTAAAGACAGCATATCGCTTTTCATTTTCTGGTGTCGATTATCTAGTGGCGCCTTCTCAGCACGTCACCTTCTCCTGCTGTTTCTCTGATGCTGGTAGAAAATGTTTGTTTTCAGGCCAGTCTGTGATGACTTCCAAGATCCCTGGGCAACTGGGGTTTCCTACTCAAGCTCACTGTGTGATGAGCACGACTCACTCATTCCATGAAGCGTCAGTGGCATGTGTTTGAAACATCCTTTCAACATCCAACCCAGCATTGGCAGTTGAGGTGCCAGGAGGAGCTGTGCTTTGGTGCCAATAACTTCTGAAGCAGCTCAAACCGCCTCATAAGCTGCTAGGATCTCTTTTTCAGTAGGGGTGTAGCAAGCCTCAGATCCTTTGTATCCCCAACTCCAGAAACCCAGGGTTCATCCTCAAGTCTCCCTGGGCACCTCTTGCTAGACACTCCAGGAAGGACCATTCTTCCCGGCTACAGTATAGAGAATACTTTTCATATCTTATCCTGTCCTGACTGGCCCAAGGGCTACTGCATGAGCAATCTTAGCAATCTTTTGTTTCATTTGTTCAAAAGCTTGTTGTTGCTCAGGTCCACACTCAAAATCATTCTTCTTCCAGGTCACTTGATAGAGAGGCCTTACAATCTAACTGAAATCTGAAAAATACCTCCTCCAAAACCCCTACAATGCCTAGGAAAGCCTGTGTTTCTTTCTTGCTGGTTGGTGGGGACATAGTAGCTATTTTGTTGACCACATCCATTGGAATCTGACAGCACTCATCTTGCCATTTTAACCCAAAAATCTGAATTTCCTGTGCAGGTCCCTTGACCTTACTCTGCTCTATGGCACAACTGGCCTTCAGGAGGACCTGGATTATCTTCTCCCCTTTCTCAAAAACTTCCTCTACTGTGTAGCCCCACAGAATGATGTCATCAATGTGTTGCCAGTATTTTGGAGCCTTGCCCTTTTCCAGATCAGTCTGGATCAGTCCATAGCAAACACCAGGCTGTTTCCAGTTCTGGTGCAGTCTGTTCCAGGTGTACTGGACACCCCTCCAAGTAAAAGCAAACTGTTGCCTGCACTTTGCTGCTAAAGGAATGGAGAAAAATGCATTAGCAATGTTAAAGGTGACACCATTTTGCTGCCTTGAACTCCAGTTTGTACTGAAGTCCCAGTATGTTCAGCATGGCAGCACTCAATAGTGGTGTGACTTTGTTTAGGCCACAATAGCCCATTGTCAGTCTCCACTATCCAATGGACTTATGCACTGGCCATACAGGACTGATAAAGGGTGAGTGAGTCTTGCTGACCACTCCCTGCATGGGGGTTATGGTGTCCCAGTTTGTTGCAGTACTGTCAAGGGTACGTTGTTGTGGTACCTGTTGTTTTTCAACTCTCATGAGTCCCTGTTGGGGTTTTAGAAGTTCCCCATTTGTTCTTTCTTTTTTCTCTCTTAAATTTTTCCCCATGCTTTGTTGCTAAGGAACAAATTGCTGGGTACTTAAGAGAAACAAAGGGATCTGGCCACAGGGGAAGGGTCCGGCTGGCTGCCCTCTTTTTGCCCGGAACTTTCTCATTGGGCAGAAATCGGAACTGGGCGGGATTGGAACTGGCAAGGGGGAGCTGGGTACAGCCCAGCTCTTGTTCTCCAGCACTGGGAGGAGAGAGAGGCTGCCCTGCCTGCCACTCCTTTGCTGCTTCTGCCGCTGCCACTGTTTCTTGCTGCTGCTGCTGCTGCCGCTGCCGCTGAGAGCTTTTTGCTACACTGTGGCCCCTGTACCCCCTGCCTGCTGAGATGTCCTGGGGTCCTGCTGCAGCTCCGGAGTTTGATACATCTCATCTACAGCTCGGGATTTGGGTCCATCCCTCCTGCTCCAGCCTCCTGTTCCCAGGGGTGCTGCGAGGGCACTGGGATTGGCTGCCCCTGAGGGGTTTATGAGTTGACTTCTCCTCCACTATCCCTGCATGGTGCTGAGCTCGCTCCGAGTGCCCCCTGCAGGCGCGGGGGAACCATCGCACCCGCCCTGCTCACCGGGAGCCGCCAGCGCCCCCTGCCGGCCGTGAGCGGCACTGCAGCGCAGGGGAAAGGGCCTGAGAGCCGAGAGAGTCTGCCCTGGGCTCTGCTCTGTTTGGTATCACTGCCAGGGTTACTGCTGTTCGTTTGCCTTGTTATATATATATCCAGTAAACAACTGTTATTCCTACTCCTCATATCTTTGCCTGAAAGCCCCTTAATTTCAAAATTACAATAATTTGGACAGAAGGGGGTTGCATCTTTTATTCTGAGGGAGGTTCCTCCCTTAGAAGATTTGTGTCTTTCAAACCAAGACAGTCCCACAGAAGAAGGGTCCTCTGAGAGAGCAGGCAAGGTGTTCAGCTGTCAAATTAATTTCCTCTGTCTCCACAGGAGCTATCCAAAAAGCTCAGTTATACCCTTTTGGGTCCTCGAAATACCCTCTCTTGAGGTAATCTATGTCAAGGATGCATGGGGTCTCTGGACCAGTCACAGCTGGGTGTTTCTGCCATTCATTCCCAGTCAGGCTCAGTACAGCTTCCAGTACAGTCAGCTGTTAGGATCTCCCTGTCACCCCAGAAACAGAAAAAGATTCTGCCCCTACATATGTCAATGGCATCAGGGTACATTGTGCACTGCTGTCAACTAAAACCTTACTAAAATCAACTAAAACACTTATGTGGGTCTGATGTGCCAGGCCATGGGATTCACACAGTCCAATAAATCAGATTGTCCCTTTCTTCCACCTGGCTGGAGGTAGCACCCCTCCTGGTACTTGTTGCTCATTTCTTATAAGTATGGAGATCCCTTCAAAAGCATTGGAAGTAACATCAGTCCTCCTATTCTGTCTGAGGACTTACTGGAAACTGGAGCAGGATTTATCCTTAAAGAATTTCCTGCAGTACTTGTGCTTCCTTTCAACTCACACACTGCTGACCGCTAGGACAGAGGTGGGTTTTCCATCCCACCTCCATATGTCCTCTCCATGTGCAGGTAAAACCACAGGTTGCTTCGTGGTGTGTACCCTCTCTCTTGAGCAGGACGACACTTGTTGCTAATAGCAGAGACTGGTCTGTACTGGCAGGGCATGGGACACTTCTTTAAATTGCTGTTGATCCTCTTTTAATTGCTGGATGTCCTTGGACAGTCTTTCCATGGACAAGACACAAGCCCATAGGGAGGAAAATATACTTTTTTCATATAGTTGTAGTTTGGTAACCAAATTATCCACTCTGTTCACCTTTCTTTTCACTGTCAATGAGTTCGCATATGATGATGGTGCACTTCTTAGGAACTTGTGCAACATGTAGTATTTGTGTACACTGGACTTCATCTGGATTTATAGGGAATTGCTCATTATTTGAATCCTTATAAAATACCTCCAGCACAGCTAATTCTCTCAAGTACTGGATACCTTTCTCCATGGTGTTCCACTTGTCTCAGTGCACTAATAGATCAACCTTCTTAAGATACAAGATACTCTTATACTTGACAGGAGTCACCTCCAGAGGCTGAGAACGTCTGTCCTCTTCCCAATTCCAATGTATGCATTCCAGGACAGGGATCCCAGTTGCCTGGCTTACCCTCTGGTTTCATATCATGGGCCACAATATTCCAGCATTGGACCAGCCACATCACCAGGGACTACCCGGTTGGTGGCCAAAATCTTTACCCATATCTCATAGCTCACCCAGGGACAGGGATCAGATAATTATCTCTGGCCCCGCCTCTTCCTCTTGTGGAGAAAGAGCCCCCCCTAATGCCTCTTCATCCCTCATTATGTCAACTGATTTGGTCTTGGATTTCTTCTTCTGTAATAGAGGCAACTGCTTCCAGCACATGTTGCTCCCCTGGTTCAGCTACAGTTTGAGTGGCCACAGTGCCTGTTGATCTGCTTTCCTCCTTTTTCCCCTGAGGGTGCTGTCTGGTATTGAGCAATGTCCAATAAACAGCAGCCAAAGCCCAGCACATTGCATAAGTTCACGTCTCTTTGGAACTGCCACGGCATTTTTCTTTTGCGTATTTTATCACTTCAACAGAGCCCTGTAATTGTTCAGGGGTGAACTTGCAAACCATTGGAGCAGAATAGTTCTTCAAAAGCTGAGCCATTTTCTCCTACTTTCCATCCCACTCATGACTACCCACCCTCTGGGCAGATCTCTAGAAGACCCTCCTAAAAATCTCCTGTAACTCTAAACATAGTGTAGACCACATTGAGGAGAGCTGGCAGACCAAGCCACAAGAAGATGCTTCCCTAAATATCCAAGGGGAATTAAAAATTCTCAAAAACTGTTGTAATCAGTTCTGAAGCAGAAAAAGGAGGTTAAAAGCTGGGAAAAATCATTCTCCCCTGTTATCCCCACAAACTGGGTACGATTATTAATGGACTCCCAAAGGTAGTGCTGGAGGTAAGGGCAGGAGAGCAGCACTCAATACATATCCCAAATGACCCTCATTGTCCTTGATGTTAACACATCATAAGGTGGTATCACATGGTACATCAACAAAACAATCCTGATCTCTCTCCCTGATCTGAAAAATATAATGTGGTATGGAAATATATACAGTTAGGTGTGGAGCTGAGATTCGATGGATCTTAGAGAAAATTCAGAAGCAAAGCCTGCAAAAGGACTTTCTTCCCAAGAAAAAGTTTCTTACTTTCTAAAGAGAAAAATTCTATAAACATTTCATGTTCTCAGGAAAAGATTGATAGAGGTTTTGTAACCATCTCTTGTTCTCAAAATAACAGGTGTTTTTTCATTTTAGTTTGTTATTATCTTGTGTTATATTTTCAAAATATTCTCTATCTCATCCAATGGTTGTAGAGAGCTATGCCATTTAGCCAATCAAGTAGCTTTTTGAGAAAGACCATATAAAGGGAATGTTGAGCTGAATAAAAGAGCCTTCCGATTCTCTGGAAATCGAAGTCTTTTCTCTTCATTTCATGCACAACAGCAACAGTTAGGTACCACACCACATGGACAAATCAAGGAACATTGTGACCAGTGCAACAAATGTGGACCTAATGCAACAAATGCTTAGATCAGATTTGTTTCAAACCCACTCTGGGCAGACCTTTTGCTATTCTAGCCCTTCATGTCTCACATTGGGTGCCAAATAAGGCTGTCGTGGTTTAGGAATGGTGTTCTCCAATTTAGTGTTCCCACTGAAACACCCCAAACCACACACACTGCTTGATCACTATCCCTCCCACTCTCCCCCACAGAAGGCTGGAGAAGAGAATTGGACACACAAACAGTAACAGCAACAATACAAATGACAGAGGATAAGAGTAGAAAAAATCCCCAGACAATTCACACAGGATTGCTCACAGACGTCTCTTCTTCTTCCTCCTCCCTACCCCCCAGAAACCCCAGCAATACCCAAGCACTCCCTCTACCATGCTACCTGATCTGGAAGGAAGACCTTCTCCTGTCCTTGAAAAATGATATGAAGTGGTACAAAATAACCTCTGGGTCCTAACCATGCCCTCTCTGGCTACTGCAAAATTTAACCCTATGGTGGCCAGACCTAGGACATTATCTATCCGTTATTTGGTATTGCACTTTTTTGACTGCCAGAACAGTTTAGAATGACTTAGGTATTTTCTTTATAGTAGCTAGTTTTACAATTGTGCACACTGCCTGCCAAATTATAGGACATGATATTTTAATGCCAAATTACAAATACTCCCCATAGTAATCTTTATTAAAAAAACAGCAATGCAGGCCTTACTGGACTTGGTGATGCTATAAAACGAGAATATTGACAGCAATTGTTTTGAAAACAATTTGCTCTTAAGAACGTTCCAGTTTGAGTTTTATAAGAATTTTTATTCCCATGAAAGCCCAAGATGACGACTAAATTAGCCTAAATTATTCTGCAGTATCTCCAAGCAGATAATTTTTTGTACATCAGTTAATTTTTTGTACAACACAAACAGGTCAGAGGCTGTAAACTAAATGTCATGTCAATAGATTTTCATTCCATACAATTAACTTACCATAATATCTCCCTTCAAAAGCTGGGCAGGGTCTATAGCAATGCAGATTCGAGTTTGATTTTCTGACCCAATGCTACTTAACAGGAGAGAAAAGAAAAATAAAATACATGGTTTAAAGACACAAAAGCACAAAACAAACAAGAAACCCACAAACAAAACTAGAAATCTCTATGTAATTCTGCAATCATGAAAATTAAAACCTAAATTCAAACAAAATGGAAAATGCTTACAACTTACTATATTCCAGATGTATAAACTGGTCGCATAGCCTGGTATAACTTCAGAAAAGGCCGACAAGCTGAAAAGAAGAAAACAAAAAAGGGTGTTTTGTAATATTCAGATATAGGAAAACAATTACAACTAGGAAGCTTCATGCATATTCAGACTAAGCAAAGAGGCACACAAGTGGCAATGCTGGACTGTCAAAATACCCTTCAAAGCAAAATCGGTTAAGAAAGTATTTTATTTTATTGTATTTTATGGAAAATACTTTTTCCAGATCTCCAAACTAGTTCTGAATTCAACAGGGAGGGACTTTAAAGTATTCCAGTAAGGAAGGAAACAAATTCCGCAAGAAAACAAAATTGGAAGAATAATGGCCGAAACAAATGCAAACTCCCAATATAAAATAAAAACATTTTCAAAATAAAAAAATGATCTGATCTTCAGTTTTGTTTCAAAATTAGTAAGGCCCTTAAATTTCTTCCTAGAACAAACAATACCCTAACTTTATTAAAGCAATTATTTTAGAAATCAAATCATAAACAATAATGACAATATAATCGTTGCATATTCATGCTGATTATATTACAAAAGACCAGTGCTATTTAACCTTCAGATAATAAAAATACAAAAACACAGAACTGTTATTTAATTGTCAATCATTCAGACCTCTAAGTTCATCAAGTCCAACCATTAAAGTTGGATTCCTTTACTGTGCTCTAGCACAATATCNAGGCTGTAGCCAGGTGGGAGTTGGTCTCTTTTTCCAGGTAACTGTCGGCAAGGCAAGAGGACACAGCCTCAAACTGTGCCAGGTGAGGTTTATGTTGGACATCAGGAAGAATTTTTTTCACTGAAGGAGTTGTTAAACTTTGGAATGGAATGCCCAGGGAGGTAGTGGGGTCACCATCCCTGTAGGTGTTCAAGAAACAACTGGACATGGCACTTAGTGCCCATGATCTAGTTGACAAGGTGATGATAGGTCAAAGGTTGGACTCAATGATCTTGGAGGTCCTTTTCCAAACTAAATTATTCTGTGTAATTCTGTAAGTATGCCCTATCCAAACAGCTTTTCCACACAAAATCCAATCTCAAAACAGAAAAGAGATTATATTTACAATTATTCCCAAAACAAGGAGGAAATGACTGTGAAACTTGACCAGGTTCTCAGATCCTTTGCAGTAACAGCAACCACAACTCTTCAGAAACTAAGCAGACAAAAATAGCATCAACTATTCCTTTAATATAGAACAAGAAATTGATTTCACCTGCTCCAGTTTTTACTCTTAAAATGTTTCTCTTCTGATGACTTTATTGGGAATATTTGGATGGATATCAATAAGATACTAATTCTACTTTGAGATTCATGCAGGCTTTCTAGAAAGTTCCAAAATGAAACAAGACTTTGATCCTACACCCAAATAGGAAAAATTAGGTAATTTACCTCCCCCAGCATCTAAGTTTGGGATGCCATGAAGGATAACATAGTGCAGGAAAAGAGGGGTTGCATTCATTTTCACAGATCCAGATAGAAGGCCACTTAAGAACTGCACGTATCTAAAAACAAAAAGTTTATCTGAATTATGTAAAATCACTAATACCAGAGAAATACATTATTTACGCAATGATATTTATGGGTAATGAATAGCATTGTGAAAATGTACTTAACTCCAAAATAATCTTCACAAAACAGCATGAAAAGACACTTCAATTTACCACTTTATTAAATCCATGGCTGTCACATTGCTATTGTTGATATCTTTATTTTCATTATTTACATTGCTACTCTAAGTAAGAAACAAAGTAGAAGAGATAGTAGAGTCAATTGTTTTGGTACACATTCCTAGTTGCAACTATAGTCTTAAATGTCTTTCACAGCAGTGTTATATGGGTCCCACCCAATTTTCAGTGAAGTTACCTTCACTAAAACAAGAACAAGAAGTGCCCTTGTCAGAAATCCTAACATTAAGGGCAATGCAGTCAAATAACATCTTCATAATGAGAAGTTATCTCATTCAGCACAAAACAAGAAGAAAATTACCACAGGATTGTGGAAATTATTCTATTTCTGCGATTTAATACCTGGTTTGGTCACAAGTTCATGAGAAAATACATGCAAGTAAACATCACTACAATGTCCTTTAATCTTCCACTGGCTTAGAGTCTGTTTTTCTTCCATGCCTATGAGAAGACCTTCATTTAACTTTATTCTCAGGAATGTATAGAGGAAAATCACCTCTTCTTTACCTTCATGCACAGATCTCATTAAACTGAACTCCTAGTAATGCCACAACTAAGGATATCCCGTTGAGTAAAAACAGCTTTACTACCCCAGAATGGCGGTTATGGTGGTTTAAAATAGGTTTCGCTTTCCAAAGTGCAAAAGCGCAATTTACTTTGAAATGTTAAGAAAAGGCAACTTTTTCTTGTTTCCTCCTTCTTTTTGAAAGGATTTGGTACATCAAAAGCACATATTTTACAAACTGACGTAACATGACAAAAAATCGGTGTGTTAAAATGTTTTGTCATTGACCTCTCATAAGTTTAATAAATTAGTTTATTAATATGCATGAACATTTTCTATCTGCTTTTAATTATTCCAAAAATTTGACTGAATTTTTTAAAACCTTTCTCAAGGCAATGTACTTAAGGGGCTTATAGGATGTTGGCTTATTTTTGAGATGACTTAGATTTATCCTAAAGGTTTATGAAAAATTATTTTCATATGAAGTGTCTCTATCTGCATTTCTCATTCGGACAAATCTTCAACTGCTCATCTGAGAATGGATTCAAAATAGATCTGGTCTACAGGTACTTTTCTTGCCATTGCTACAGTATCCAACCAGCAGTAGGGAAAAGCTAAGTGACTTAATGGCCAGAATTTATTTTTATCTGGACAAGATTTAGTAGAGAAAAGGTTTCAAGATGTGAAAAATTGGTGTGTTTTGATATTTTACAATTTTGAGATCCATTTAAATTATACCCATTTATACATCAACTGGGTTTTAACAATGATATCACTAATTAATTACCCAGCAACTGTTTCAGAGAAAAAGCATATTAAAAGGCCACTGATCAGAATGGGAACAAAGGAGTATAAAAGTACCCACAAATATTAAGAGAGTCGGTTTTCCTTTCTCTTCAATAAGATTAGTGACCAATGCCAGGTCAGGCAAAGGTAGGAGAGGTGAGATTCAGGAGAACAGTTCTGACAAACAGTTTGGAGAACCACCTCTGTTCTCATGAGAAATGACACTCCAAAGTATGTGTGTATGTCTGGAAGATGGTAAGGGTAGCTCAAGTTCAGTACTGGTGAGTAAAGATGTTAACTCTATCAGTCAAGAAGCAAATGGAGTATCCCTGAGACTCCCCCCACAGTTACCCCAGAAGAATTAAGCAAGTGTCCTTGAAGGGGGGATAGGAAAGACAGATGCGACCATTTATATGTATTTAATTTCTAGCTTTAGGGCTCACATACAGTTCACCTACTGAAGTTTTCTGTCAACATGGTTGAAAAACTGCCCTGATACACAATTCACAAGCCGTTGTGGGGGCTCCTAGCTCTCACTGAATTATGCCTGCTGCCTAGGGCTTCTGGATGGGATGATTAACAACATCTCTTTAATTTTTTGCTGCTATGGTTCACACTTCTGTGTCTGGTAGGCAGCATTCTCAAATCCTTATTATTGAAATGCAATACACATATATGCAAGCATAAAACAGAAACAAAAAAAGGCCAGTAAACTTCTACTTATGAAAAGTTTATTTCAAGTCGAACGGAATGTTGTGTTACTATTTTTCAAGTTAAAA
Organism: Erpornis zantholeuca; assembly: GCA_013400515.1. Taxonomy (NCBI): domain Eukaryota; kingdom Metazoa; phylum Chordata; class Aves; order Passeriformes; family Timaliidae; genus Erpornis; species Erpornis zantholeuca. Next base: position 31,403 of record VZTN01016459.1, read on the forward strand.
GGAACTGTGCATGTCACCTAATGGGTTAAAAAATTAATTGGTAAGTTTTTATTTAGACATTAACAGAACCAAACACCTTACACTAGTAACTATTGATTTTTCTGTTTTAATTACTAGCAAAGTCTTATACTTTATTCTAAGTACCTACTGCGTACACATGGATTAAGACCACAATATTGATCAGTAATTACCAAATCAAACCCAGATGGTATTTTATATTTCTATAAGAGAGTTACCTATATCACAATTACTCGTCTGATGGATTATCAGTCTCTTTTGGTACTGAATCCTTCAATTACCTTTCATCAAAACAAAGTACACAGCAAACCCCAGAACTATTCCCTTTCCAAAGTGCTTATTACTTTGAATCCTAACTCAACCTTTGCCATACAGACAGACTGAAAAGGTAACACATCCAGATAAACATAATGGATATTGCATGCTTTGACAAACATTTACTAGTAAGCACATGGGGCAAGTGCATAATCTGCAGATCCTCTAAACCAGCAGTAAAAAGATCATTATTGCACACTAATCAGCACACATTCCATACTCATCATTATGCCACATAAAAATGAGTTTATTGTTACCTTGGAACAATCAAGAAACAGATTGTGATATCTCTTTGTTAGCAAACAATGCAGTGAGAACTCATTTAGATAACATTGTGGTACAAAAGGTCTTTTTTATCTGGGGCCACATGCAGGAACTGAAGGAGGGATCTCATCAATCAAGGAATATTAATATAAGATAAAGTGCTGAGAATTCAGGAAGCACTGGAGGATCTTGTGGAAATAGCCTTCACACAGTTGGGGAGGGAGTAAGGGATGGGAGCAGAAGATAATGATGACATTTCCTACTGATATAAATGAGAAACAAATTGAATACCTTCTTTGGGATGGCTGCATTAAAGATGAAACTTTATCATCAAAGAATTTCTTCATAGCAAATCTGTCTAGAGCCTGATCAGCACTGTCAAAAAAGAGACACACATTATTCTGCTTCAGTGTTATCTTGGAAATTCAGCAGGTTACTGCTTGAAATATGCAAAAATAATTGGAAGAAAAAAAGGAGGGAAGTAAAGAAAAATAAAAGAAAGAAGCACCTAACAAGCAACCCTAGTACTTTGGCCATTGCGGACAATGATGCTTATTCCACTGACACCTTCTCATTCAACACCTTAAGATAGCCTCCTTCCTGAGTAAAGCCACCTACTTCCTTATTCAATTAATTCCATTGCATAAGTCCAAAATGAATATGCTGAAATCAGAATGCAAAAAACTTTGGCAAAACTAAGCACCTCAGGCTTCCAAAGAAGGATACTTGCCATAATTTCTTGAGTGTGCCACTGGGGAGTTCTCTCTATAAAATATAAATTTATTTTCTTTTTCAGAAATAACTGTAGCACCAGGATAGAACTTCACTTAAGCAGTCAACAATTCATTCAGCCTTTTTTTCCTGTACCCTCAGCCATCAAGGAAGAGACTATCTTTGAAAAAGAGCTATTTTACATCAGATAACCACAAACTCTTCAAACACACAGTCAAGGAGCAGAATATTCCAAAAAATACATTTTCTTCTCTATCCAGAATGGCTCTGATGGGTCTTTTTTGGGTGAAGGAAGGTAAGAGGCAACAGAAAAAAGAAAAAAAAGTGACAAAAATTAGTAAGAATGCTGTTAATCATATATGCCAAGTAACCTACTATGCTGATTTTTTTTATCTATCTCAGAAAAAAACGCGTCTCATAACAGATGTAGTTCACAGTGTTAATTTACATCAGAATATAGAAGATCTGGAAGTTTCAAAATATAAGTACACATCAGAATCTCAACTTTTAAAATCCACAACTAGTTCAACCTAAACGAGTTCAGAGGAAAAAACCTGTGCAAGTACACACATGCATATCAGGATAAAAACGAAATTTATGCCTTTTCCAAAAATTAATCAGAAGATGCCAATTGTCTTGACAGGGTGCTGGATCAGCCTATAGTCAAGCCTTTTCTCCACAGGTGTTAAAAATTACATAGTGTGTACTTAAAATATTCTTGACCCAAAACCTCTTTCTCACCTAATCCATCATATATCTTCATAGATTCTATCATCCAGAATTAAGGAAGCCCATTCCTAATGGCCAAAAACTGCTAGTACTTTGCTCGTTAAAATAGTTTACCAACAATTGCAAAGAGCTCTGTTTGACCTTATTAAATTTGATGACATATTGTTCCTTCCTAAATGAGAAAAATTTATATTATAACATGTAACTAACTAAAGGGGGGTTGCATCAATAAGGGTTTTCATAGAATCAAAGAAGGGTTTCACTTGGAAGCGGCCTTAAAGATCATCTTGTTCCAACTCTTCTGCCATGGACAGGACACCTTTCACTAGACCAGGTTGCTTAAAGCCCCACCCAACCTGGCCTTGAGCACTTCCAGGAATGGAGCATCCACCAATTCTCTGGACAACCTGTTCCACCATCTCACTACTCTAACAGTAAAGAATTTATTCTTTATATTTAGTATCTAATCTCAATCTACCCTCCTTCAGTCTATAGCCATTCCCCCCTTGTCCTATCACTGCATTGCTTTGAAAAGTCCTACTCCACCCTTCTCATAGGCCTCCTTTAGGTACTGGCAGACCACCAGAAGGTCTCCTTGGAGCCTACTCTTCTTTCAGACCGAACAACCCCAACCCTAAC
>VZTN01016460.1:0-47485 GCA_013400515.1 Erpornis zantholeuca
GATAATTTGGACTTGATATTCTAGTGGTTAAGGTACATCTAAGTGTCATGCAAATAGTGCATTATCGTTGAGAGATCTGGATCTGTTTATAACTTGTCTGTTTATATATGCTAGATCCTGATGTGTGTGCAGTCTGTTTATAAACACAGGAGAAGACCAAGTTCACTACAAAAATGACCTGTTTGGGTCACTTTGGCTCCTGTTAAAGAGTGGCCTATTTGCCATTGAATCACTGTCATTGTTTTCAAGGCACAGGGCTGTTTGGAGTGAGTAAAGGTGTTGGAATTTGACTTATATAATGAATCTTTCCCAATCACCTGTGCTGTTAATTATATCTTAAATACATAACAAATGTAATAATTACTTTGTGGCAAGTCAGATATCTAAACTGGGTGTGAATGTTAACAGCCCTTTCAGTCTGTTCTTGGTTTTGCAGGATGTTTAGGGCTGAAGAAAGAATTAGAATTCTTCTATTTTGAGGATTGTACTTTAATAAGATAGCAATTTATACCAAGTGTATAATGCTAAAAATGAAATGGAACTTCGGGCTATTTTCTCTAGGGTAATATTTTGTTAGCACTGCAGGTCAGTAAAGTTCTCTGCTGAAAGTATCCTTCATTGTAAACCAGCTTATAAATACTTTATTAAAAGCTCCTCTGTGGTAGCAGGGAAGACAACTAAACAAAAACCTGGTTTGAGCCTCTTTGTAGTCATGTATGAAGAGCCCTGTTGGTTCTGGAAAGCAGGTGGTGGGGTAAAGATAATTCTCTGTAAGGAGCTGTGCTGAACGTGCTCACTCCCAAAATTGCTGTGCTCTGTTTGAAGGGCTCAGCATGGCAGATTGTTGCCTTGTGGAACACTTGTCCCCAGTAGATAGTACTGGGGGATAGGCAGTAGGATATGTGCCTTTCTGCAGATCTTGCTGCTCCTTACATCCTTCTTGTACACTGGCACTTTTCTACTGAGTGTCTGGCTGGCTCACTGTACCTTGGAGAGCTGTCAGCCTCTTCAATCACACTTGGCTTCAGCTCCTGGATTCTTTTGTGTCATTGGTGGTCTCACCTCACGCCTTTCTCTAGTCCAGTTGTGATGCTTGGTCTTCCAGTTGCAGTCTCTGGCCAGGTCCCAGACTACTTGTGTGCCTTGCTCTTGGTGTCCCTCTGTGCCTCTTTCTCTCTGTCTGCCTCTGGGGCTAATATGTGGGCCTTAGAAGTGGAAGGTTCCCTCCACATCTACTGTAATAGACACCTATTTTACTCTTTACTTATTTTTGCAGCACCCCTGTAAAAGGCCAGCAGTCATACTGATGCCCATCTTGAAAATGTTTCTTTGCAATGTTAATAAGGGCTGTTTAAAAAAGGTCTCTGAAGGCCACACAAGACTGCAGCTTTTCAAGGAGGGGAAGCACCCACAGGCTCTGCTATGCACACCAAGCTATGAATTTGAGATGCTAACATCTTATGAGTAGCTGAGGAGTTTTATTTAGATATTTAAATTACAAATAGGAATGGGGTTTCTGAAATTACTTGAAGTCCCACTTATTCTCATGGTGTGTCTGAATCATTTAAGCTTTTTTTTAAAATACACTATCAAATCTTGCTATCCAGGTTGTTAAATTATATATTTTTTGCTGGGTGCTATTTCACTCTATTTCTACTGGTGCAGTTCTGACATTGAAAGAAAAAAATTACACCTTTGGCAAAGCAGCTGCTGTAGAAAGCTAGGAAGAGGACTTAAAAAGTTAATTAAATCTGACTCTTACAGAACACGAGTCTTTTGAACTTTCAGAACTATCACTTAGAAATAAAAGTTACTAACTGCAACTAAAGTCCAACAAAAATGAAGTTGTGTTTCTTCTTCATTGTAAAGAAATTAAAATGCTTGGAGGGGTAGGGATAAATGCAGCACAGTGTGCATTATCAAGAAAGCTGTTTTGTTTTAGTTCTGTGAGGAAGAAAAAAAAATCAACCTATTGTGCATTGATTTGGTTTTCTTTAACATGGACCAGGATGCAAAATCTGTAATGGAAAACCTTGGAACAAGGGGATGGTGGCCAGGGAATCCTGTCACCGCTTAAGTTTGTTTGCACTGATATTTCATTTCCCTAATGTTTGTGTATTTTTGGCCTCTGGAGCAGTTAGAGGCTTTTTGTTATTACATAGGTCTGAAGCTACAGCTTTAGTTTTCACATCTTTGTGAAACTTCTGTGTTGAAATAGCTGCTTGGTAACATTTTGTCATGGAGTTGTCAAGATGATTACTTAGTATTCATAAAACACTTGAAAAATACTGTAGAAATTAGGTATATTACTTTTTTTTTTTAACCGTTCATATGCAGATAAAAAAGTTGGCTATAATACATTATTCCAGGAGTCTACATCAGCTACATGTTCCTGGCTGATTGTATAACTTTTAGAATTCCTAAGAGCTTTTACTTGGAACTGGCAGTACACTAAACGTGACTCAAGTACCTTCTGTTGTGAGATATTATTAAAGTGATGGGATGTGCTGCAATATTTCTGCATCCAGTGGGCTGAAAAGGGATTTTCATACACTTGCTTTAAATCCTAACCTGCATTCTTTTTACATTGGGGATTTGCACTTTTAAGCATAACAGTGTGTCAAGTCTTTTGTACTTTTGCATGAAAGAGCTGAAAGGGAGATTAGATCGTTTAAAACAAAGCAGTGAACTGAAAAAGCTGGAGTCTGCTTTAGCTCCATTCCTGACCTCACTGTGTGACCTTGGACAAAAAGTTCAATATCTTTCTGCCTCAGTTAATCACATCAGTTAAATAGGGATAACAGTATGAGCCAAAGAGCACTGTTGCTGTAAGATTTTTGTTTGTATAGACCTCCCTTGAATCTCTAGCACTGAAACATATGTATATGTGAGGCCTAAAATGTTCATGTTCATTCCTAGAGCTTCATTAGCAGCATGACATTTTCATATTGCATCACATAAAGAATAGTTCAGTGGAAAATGTAAAGGAATATAAAGGCTATTTTTGAGCTTCCAAGTACTCATTTTCTGGTAATACCTTTATAGCTGTTTCAGTGTGGATTCTCCTATAGCCTAGTGAGCCCTGGTAAGAATGTTGACAATGAAGTACATAATATCTTTCAAGAGAAATAAGATTTTTTAAATCTAATTCTTTAACAAATAAGATTTTAATATAATTGATTATCTGCTCAGATAGTCTGAGTCATGTAATAAAAATAAAAACTTTCATTCAGATACAGACTATTATCAGCTAGAGTAGCAAACGGACCAATCAATACCAGTTACAATATCCTGCTCTCTAAGCCAGCAACGGGAAAGACATGATTGAATTGCTTAGATGTTATTTAGGGTCAATCATCTGACTCTGTCCTTTCAGTTTTTAATTTCTATATTAGCCTCTGCAGGTCTAATGAAAAAGTGTTCTAAACCTCTTAGCTGGGAGACAGGGTAGTTTTTGTCTGTGGAGGTGGATTCTTCCCTCTAGTGCAGCCCCCTTTTTCTGAGCTGACACTGCTGATTAATCAAGCCCAAGGGCTCTGTAGGCTCAGGACTTCTCCTGCCTTGTTCCCTGTCACCTGTCTGTGCAGAGGCAGGAGATCTAGAAGAAAGGAAGTGCTAAAATAGCTATGCTCTAATGACCCACAGCTGCACTGTGACTGCAACGGTGAGTTGTTGTCACCACTGTTTTGGACTGTCAGTATGCTGGTGTATGATTAGAAATTTATGTCCAAAAGTATTACATCTTCTTGACAGAAACAAGCCTGTGTCTGTGTGGATGCCTAACACCACACCTGTGGCAGCAAGTTGCTTTCCCAGGTTTAAAATGCGTGGAATCTGCACTGGGCTGCACCAGGAACAAAACTGATAATTGTTTGTTCTTCTTCTCAAAGCTCTCTGTAGCCCTGGGAGCAGCTGAGAATCAAGAATCCCAGAATTATTTTTTACAGGCATGAATTCAGTGGTCATATCAAGTTCTCCTGATGTTTGTTTTGCTTCTGAATATGTACTGCAGAGGTCTGGTGGGCCTTGACACCCACCTTACCCCTGCTGCCCTGTTTGCTTTGATCATGTGTGCGTGTGTGTGTGTGCTTTGTAGTGGCATGGATACATGATCTACTTATGATTTTGAGGTGACCAGCTTAGAGCTCTGTTTCTTGCAGACTGTCTTCTCCAAGCCAGTTTTTGCAGGTGACAGGCAGTGCTTTGATGGGAAGAGGGATTTCACCCTCAGGGCAATATGTCTCTGTGCAGAGATTAGAACAAAAATCAGAGCAGTAGAAGTGGAGGAGCCTTTTCCTTGCAAGTGGCTTGCTTTAGATGTGGCTTGTTATTGCCGCAAGGTTGCTGTCATACGATGGCTGTTCAGTGTCATGTGGAGCTGGAGCTTGTGGGCTCGCTTTGATTCTTGATGGCTAGGTGCTTATGTGTTGAAAATTGCTGTTATTAGTGGTGACTGACAGTCTCCATCAGAGACTAAATATTGACAGAGTCGTCAAGACCTAACTCTGCTTTAAATCCAGTGTGATTGAGGCATGTTGGCAAGGTTACAGTTGGAAAAAACTCACTTTTATCTGCCACTCCTTGTCTATGGCTCCAGAGCTACTGAACTTGAATGTGTTATCAATGCAACTGTTGCTGCCTACATACATACGGGATGTGAGGACACTGGACTTGGTCCCAAATTAGAATAATGTGGTAAAATAGTTAATGAAAGACACTGCATTGTCTGTTACCAGGCCCACTGCCAATGCAGAGGCATGGTACTGGAGAGTGTGCTGCTTTCATGCTCTGGAGAGAAGGTGCTCGTGCCCCCTGGGAGAGGACTGAGAGTATATTTGCATCTCATTTCCAGTTGCAGCAATGCCTTTTTTTTAAAAATTAGTTGGCTACCAAAGCCCCTCTAGCCTATGTAGTAGGAGTTTTTTTGTAGTTTCCTCTGCTGCCTGACACTGCAATGTTTTAGTGTCCGCTGATGACAAGACACCTTTTTAACTGTGATTTCTGGACATTTGCAGGAAGTTAACATTTTGTCGAAGATTCTGTATCTCCTCCTGGAAAGTAGCATCAACTTAAGAAGTGTCAGGGTTCCCATCTGCATTCCTGTCTTTCCCTTGCATCAATCTGTCTCTGGCTTTGAAATGTTTCTTTCAGGTTATCTCTTGCCTGGTTCCAGGCTGGAATAACTTGCCCTATTTTAGCAATAGGAGTGAAGCTTAACATGAGCCCAGAGACTGAAGAAAAGCAGGGCTGTGACACAAGGCATTTACAGCACAGGTTACTGATCTTCCTTGACTTGCTGAACTACCATGGAGACCTCCTAGTTACTCTCCAGAATGGCTGGTGTGCCTGGGTTTTTGGGCCTTTCCCTGCAAGTGTCACAGGACTAGCCATTTTGGTAAGGATTTAAGCCGTGCCTAGGATATTTACTTCTTAAGAAAACTCAATTTTTTTGGTCAAGGCCTTGGTACTGTTCAGCTCTGCAGACACATGAAGACATTTAATCTGATCTGAAATCACAAAGACTAATTGTATCTGTAGGTAGGTGGGAAAGAAATCTGAAAGACTGGCTCAGAAATCATAAGGGCTCCCTCTGCACTCAGACTGAGCGCATCCCAAAGTGGTAGGTGTGTGTTATTAAAGAAGTGGTTATTTTAAGCAACTGTGATGAACACAAGATTCTTATGAATGCTGTGAGTTACATAAATTGTCTATTCAGCCTCGAGGGAGGTGGGGTATTTCTGATTGCGCAGAGTTTTGGTAATAACTGTCCGTCTGCAGGTCTTGTTCTGCAAAATGAATGCTTCCACATCCTGTTGGCATTGCATCTTCCTGGTAATGTTCTCTCCAAGCTTTGAATAAATGCCGTGCTTCAGGGTGGTGTTACAGATTTAGTGTCTCATACTGATGGCTCATATTTTATTTTAAAAGTGACCACACAGTTTCAGAAGCGCTTGCCTGGTTACTTTTGTCATTTGCATGGTTTGTGTTTAAATAAAAATAAATTAATACATTTCAAAATATCATATCTTTGTTGTATCTCTGCTTACATATCTTAGATGGATTAAAGGGAAAATTTTTGTTTCCCATTTCTGTAGAAAAAGAGGTAGGCTTCTAACGTAGCAGCTGATAGTGATACCAGCCTATTATAGACAAATATACAATGTAACTTTAAACTGCTAGGTTGATCAAAGGTAGTCTGCAGAATTCTCTCCAGGGCTTCTTTCTCAGCTGCACTGGATTACAGTGTGATTTACTTGGCCTTTGGGAGGGTTTTAATACTCTTTAAAAATAAGAGTATACCCCCCTCATGAAAACAGTCTTTGTTGGCAATACAAATAGCTGATCATCAGAATTTTAGGTTGTAGTGTCCTGCAGTCAGAGGATGTCTGCCTTCCTTGGTGATTCCCTTTCTTTTCATTTTTTGAGTATCTTTTTCCTCCCTCCTTTTTTCCTTTAGACTGTTCTATTTAAGGTTATGCTGTAGCTTCTGAGGTTTCCGAGAGCAGAATAATTAATATACTCAGCCCATAAAGGCACTAAGTAAGAGCCTTTTTGAGAATATAATGGTTTGGGGCTAATTTCAATCTACATGGTTGTTTTCTTTGCTTCCCTTGTATTCTGTTTGGTTACAGGAGACAGAACCTTTTACCATGGACAGCAATGTTTTTGAAAATATAAAATACCAGAAAAGAAACATTCAGGGAAAAAAAAAAAACCAAACCAACAACTTATAGCTTCAGTTCTTTCTTGCAAAAAAGGAGCCATGTTTCCAAAAGATATGGCAAGTTCTGAGGTCACTCTGTCTGGGAAAGAAAATTATACTGTTACTGCACTAAACAGCTATTTTCTCCTTCTTTAGTTTCTTAGCATTCTGGTCATGTTGACCTTGTGTGTTTGTAGAATCTTTGATTTGAATAGATTAAGAGCATTTGCTTACATGCCTGACTCAGGGTTTTGTCAACTGTAGATAGCCTTGTCCTTCACTTGAATTTGTCCCAGCCTCTGGGTTGGGTTATGTAGTGCTGTTGCAAATACTTCAATTTACGAAGTAATATGAATGATATTTCATTTAAAAAAAAACAAATAAAATAGTAAAAGTAGAATTTTTAAGGAAATCAAGGTAGAACATGGAAGAACAGGATGCAAGGGCTTTTTCTAGAGCTCTGTAGATGGCAGTTAGCAAGAATCAACACACAAAGCTACTTGATGAAATTGTGCAATAGGGAAAGTTATAACCATGTAGGAAAAGGGCCATAGAACACTTAATTTTCCACATAACCACGATGATGTTGTTATCGTGAGTATCCTGAAGTGGACTGTAAATGTCCCACAAGGTTTCATGTTTTTCAGTCAGCAGGTATGAATGAATAGTCAATTCCTGGAAGTGCATGACTTACTTTTCTTTTTTTCTTATCCCAGAGGACTTCTTACTCAGGCTCTGCTTGGTCAATACATTGATGGTAGAGCCTAGTAACAGCCAAACAGAAAGGAGCTGCACATCACAGTGCACAAATTACTCTTGATGGTAAGTTGTTACATGAGAGAAATTGGAATTATGGAGACGATTATTCTGGGAGGTATTGAAAAACACCTGAAAGACAATGCAGTCATCGGCCACAACCAGCATGACTTTGTGAGAGGAAGATCCTGCTTATCAAACCTGATTTCACTTTGTGATGAGGTGACCCACCCAATTGATCAAGGAAAGCCAGTTGATGTAACCTTTTTGGACATCAGTAAAGTTTTTGACACTGTCTCTCACAGGATCCTTCTGGACAAAATGTCCAGCTCACAGCTGGATAAACACATCCTGTGATGGGTGAGCAGCTGGCTCACAGCTTGGGCACAAAGGGTTACAGTGAGTGGAGTGACATCAGACTGGGGACCTGTGGGGTTCTGTAGGGCTCCATTCTTGGCCCTGTGCTCTTCAACATCTTCATAAGTTACTTGGATGCAGGGCTGGAAGGGACACTAAACAAGTCTGCAGGTAATACTAAACGGGGAGGAGTTGTTGACTCCCTCAAAGGCCCCAGAAAGAGACCTCAATAAATTAGAAGGCTGGTCAATCACCAACCGTATGAAGTTCAACAAGGGAAAGCGCCAGATTCTGCACCTTGGATGGAGCAACCCTGGATGTATGCACAGACTGGGAAATGAGATGCTGGGAACAGTGCTGCGGAAAGGGACCTGGGGGTTCTGGTCAATGGAAAATTAAATCTGAGTCAGCAGTGCCCTGGCAGCCAGGAAAGCCAACCCTATCCTGGGGAGCATCAGGCACAGCATCGCCAGCTGGGCAAGGGAGGGGATTGTCCTGCTCTGGTCTGCACTGGGGTGGTCTCACCTCGAGTGCTGGGGGCAGTTTTGGGTGCCACAGTACAAGATGGAGAAGGGCCTTGAGGTGAAACTGTATGAGGAGCAGCTGAGGTCACTTGGCCTGTTTGGGCTGGAGGAGACTGAGGAGAAACCTCACTGCAGTTTCAACTTCCTCGTGGTGGGAAGAGGAGGGGCAGGCACTGATCTCTGCTCTGTGCTGACCAGTGACAGGACCCAAGGGAATTCTCCTGAGGTTCTGTCAGAGGAGGTTTATGTTCGATATCAGGAAAAGGTTCTTCCCCCAGAGGGTGGCTGGGGGAAGAACAGGCTCCCTGGGGAAGTGGTCGCAGCACCAAGCCTGACAGAGCTCAAGAGGTATTTGGACAATGCTCTTGGGCACATGGTGTGACTCTTGGAGTGTCCTGTTCTGGGTCAGGAGTTGGATCAATAATCCTTGTGGTTCCCTTCCAAGACAGCTTATTCTGTGATCCTGTGATTCTGTATCTGCAGTTATTTTCTGCTTAAACTACATTGATGAAGGCTTCAAAGTGGATGAAAACAAATACTGTGGCCTAAGCCTTCCCTTATGTAACAAAAATAAGTAGTCTGGTTTCATGTTTATGATGATGATGGGTATTGTTGTTGTTATTATTGTTATTATTCTTCCTTCTCTCATCAACTGCTGACAACCATAGCATAGTTGTGAGAAAAACTGCAGCAGTAGTTTTCAGTATGTATCACTGGTCTCATTGCCTGGGGATACTGTTAACTAAACAAAAGCATTTTAGAAGCTGGTTGTAAAATGATTAATTCAATTTCTGAGAACTTGCTGAATAATTTGGGGTGCTGCTTGCTGGTCTGTTTGAATCAGCCTGACATTCTCTGTTCTGCTGCAAGGCCACCTGAGCTGAATTTTTATCAGCTTCTTTCATGTACAGTACGATCGACTGCATACGATGTGCACATGGGACTTCCCTTGAATACTGCTAATAAGTTTTTCCTTTCTCTGCTTCCATTGACTTCCCACATCAAGGAACTAGAACATGGTCAGGGTGCAAGATGGGTGAGCAGCAGTTCTTCATGTTCCCATGGCAGCTCTCAAGTTCCTGTAGGTGACCTGGTATGGTCTGAGTTCCACAGACTGTGGCTTATCATCAGAGTGCTGCCCAAGAATTAAAGCAGCATTACATCAAGGAGACAGAATAGTTGAGGAACTGATCTGGGATTTTAAAGATATGAGCTAAAAGTTAGACACTGAACTTGTGATTCTTGTGAAATATGTTTCTTTTGTGCCCCTGAAAAATTACTGTCTCACTATCTTGGTTTCTCAGTCCAGAAAATGGTACCCATTCCACTATTTTCTGTTCTTTTTGTCTCTAAGTTTTCCAGGCCAAGAACCATCTGTTAGTATGTATAGGCACACTGGCTAATACAGCTAGTCCTGAACAGAGCAGGACCTTTTAAAAAGCAGTTGTAACACAAATAATGAGTGATTCCTTCCATCAGAACAGGGCTGCTCACAACTGTGTGGGAAGACAGCAGAACTGCTGCCTCCAAGGTTGCACTGGAGAGGCTTTAGGGCACAGAATGGGAAGGTCTCTCCCATGCTAAAAATCAAATGAAAAGGATCTCCAGGGTTTGCAGCAGATGTGTGAATTTTATCTTTCAATCCATCTCCATCTCCTGTTGAAGTGGATGGTCCAAAACTGGTTCAGCTTGGGAAGTCTCAGTAGAATTTCAAAGCATTTTTTCCTGCTTTACAAAGTGTAAAGCTCTGATACCTGCACTGCTTTGCAAATGTAGAATTTAATCTTGAAAAAATCCAGAGGAAAAGATAATTGATAATTATTCTTGTTCTTACTGGGGAAAAATCAGCCAAAATATCTGCAGACAAAATAATATCTTGACTTTTACTCAAGGCTCTTCATATATTTTACTAATCTGAATTAATAAAATCCCAAAATATCTTTTGCAGCCTGGTATGTTTTTGTCCTTGTTTTACAGGTGAATTAATATAGGGATGGTATTCTGGGTGCCTTGGAAGGCACTGGAAAAGCATCAGTAGGACCATCCCACCTTTAAAACTTAAAGCATCTAATAGTGAAATTTAAAGTTATACTCTGTGTTCTGATATCTTTGGGGGTTAGTTCCTTTTCTCCAGCTTGTCCAATAATGTAAATATCCCTTACAGCACCCAGATAATGGGACAAGATAGCTGGATGTTTTATCTTCGTTCCTATTTTGTGACCAGATTGTGTTTGGTATCTCAATTATCTTAAAGGCTTCACCATCCAGTCTAATTTACACTTAACTCAGGCACATAGCTACCCAAGTTCAGCACACTGGCAATGGTAGACAGGCACACAAACTTTCTGAGCAGGGCACTTATCATTAGAATCACTTAAACACCAACCAAGAAGCATCAAGACCAGTGAAAATACCATCTCAGGCTGGCAAATGTGCCACGCTTGCTGCCCACAGCAGAGAACCTGCAGAGAGCTGGTGCAGAACCTTTGGGCTGCCAGGGAGGAGGAGTGGTAGGGAACGTGTGGGAGTGAAACAGAGAGAATCAAAGTGCCTGAGGGGATGGAGGGTGAGAAGGAGACAGTATAACAACTTGCACAGACTTGTGAGCTTCCGGAAAACTGCCAGCGCTGGAGTATGGAAGATAATTTTAGGTCCCTTAACATAACTTCCAAAGATACTGGGCTTCAGACTGCTAGTTCAGAGGTTGGCTGACTGAAATAAACAGAAAAGTAAATGTGGTTTGTTTTTTTTTTACTCAGACCAGAGTAGTCTTACATAATAAAATCAACTATGGTTTGAGTAATTGCTGCTACTGTTGCAAAACTGTTTGATTTTGGAAGGAGTTCTGCTTCAGATGGACTTTTTATAGGCCTTGCAATTGAAAATTTGACTGCTCCTGCCTGGATCAGATCAATTCATTTGCTGAATAAACCTTTACGGTCACACTCTTTCAAGTACACAATTATGTGCACATGGACTTGGCTCAGTTAAAGGTATGAAAACCTCGTCAGAAGGGACAATAAGTTATCTATTCTGCCATCAGCCAGGAAAAGACTGCCTGGGAGTCTAGGAGAAGTGCACAGTTTTAAGAGGAGAGAAGGTTAGGCTAAATATTATAAAGACTTCGAATGCAACTGTTCCAGGTTCTTCAGTTTGTTTTGTGATAAAGATTAAAAGATGAGGGGAGTTAGTGTACGTGTTTAAAGGAGGTTGTTTTGGCTTGATTTTTTTTTTTTTTGTGATATGTGGAAAGTACAAAAGCACTTTCAGGTAACACTGACTCCCTTGAAGTCTGCATATAGCCTTTGATACTGACTTTGTATTTGTACATGACATTGCTGCAGCTCACGTGGAACACAAAGAAAACCCATCACTGTCAACAAGTGACTTCTGTTCTGGATTGGTTTGCGAAATGTAAGCTGAAGGAAGCCTCTTGCATGCTCTTTAACACTAACCTGGTTTGGTAATTAGACTTTCTACAGGCAGACCCTAGGTTTCAAGGCAAAACTCTTCCCCAGTTAAAGTTTTTACAGTGGCAACAGCACCACCATCTTATGTAACTTTTCTCTCTAATATAGACAGATGGATTAGTACTGCATTTAGGGGTGATGAACCTTGAATTGCTGCAGGAGTAGAAAATTGTTGTGTTCTGCAGCAGCTGATGTTGATTACCAAGTGGCCTTTTGCATGAAACTGAGCAACATAAACCAGGGCAGAGCTGAGGTAACTAATGGGGAAGCACACACGTCACTAGTGGTTGGCTAGAGTTTGGAGGGAGTGTGAGCTGCAAAGAAAACATGTGAAGCAAGCTAAGGCAAGCTTCATACACAAGGCATCATGCACAAGGTCACCTGTGACCACAGATTTCACTTTGACACTTAAGCATTTGTCTTTGGATAAGAACTTTCGTGAAGGATCTATTGGACTGATAAGCTGAGGTTGTTCTCACAGTAACAGTAGTGTTAAGGTGTTTGTAGCTCCATTCAGCATTACAGGAGGTGCTTTTCTAGTATCCTGTACTGCTTTCATTGTATTACCTCTTGCTGATGGCCTGTAGGAATGAGTATTTTGTCCAGCTCCCTACTGTAACCATCAGTGTTAGATATGACTGATGCTAAAATGCCCTGAAAATAAAAGCCACCCGAAGAGCTATGATGATGAGAAGAGAGAGGCACTTATCCTTCCTTAGCTTCCATAACTGCTGTGCAAATGTTATTTTAGATGGTTTAATGCACTACAGAGGAAGCTCAGATGCCTTGCTTGGATGAGGCCATAGGCTTTCCAATGCCTAAAGGTCAGCCAGACAAATTCCAAGGTGAGTGGTGGAATTTACATTGTTTTGTTTGTTCACAGTTAATGTGTGTTCTTTTTTCTTGACAAGGGCATAGCTGGTCCTTAGGAGGAGAAAGGCACTTGCTTGTTTGCTTGAGGCTGGCTCTGCCCTCGGGGTTAGTTGGCACCCTCAAGGGGAGAGAGGGACCATCGCTTTCCTGACAGCAGCAGAGCATGGAGAACTGCAGAAGGAAAAAGCTTCATGAGGGCAGGGTGGGGAAAGCAGAGGTGGTAAGACCAAGTCAACACAAAGCCTTCAAGAAAGAGTGATGAATGAGGAATGCCAAGAAGAGCAAGGAGCAGGCGCACAGCCGGGGCTCAGCTAGAATAGGAAAACTGTGCTACTGTGGGTGTAGAGGGATCTGTGGTCTGCTGCAGCCCAAGAGATCCTCTGAATGCTGCTGATCTGAAAGCAAAACTAAAAGAAGGAACCTGCCCTGTGAGCACACTGTGGCTAGAGAGGGTTCGATCAAACTCTTATTTTTATTCTGCTTCATTCAAGAGGACCAGGAAATCTTCAAGGTTCCTTTGTTCTATTTCATGTTTAAGAAGAACAAAGTTCTAGGCTGTGAAAGTTGCTTTGTGTAGTTTTTATCCATTTGATGGCCTTTTAGCCTTTCCAGATACCCAAGTAAGTGTTCAGGACAGTACTTAAAGCTGGCAACATTTTCTAGAAATTTGAAGTTTGGGCTAAATTTTCTTGAAATCTGCAGTTTTGGCTGAAATACATGTTACTATTTTATATAACTTCCATCCAGCCAGTGACAAAACCCCAGCCTTTTGGAGGAAAAGCAGTTAATGAGCTTTGCTTATGAATATGTTTATGATTTTTTTCAGTTTGATTTTGGCATATTACTGGCATTGCTGACATTTTTGTTTCCTTTCACTTGTGTAGAAATAGAAAAATTTTAGAAATGTGCTAAGTACTTCATATAGGCAGTGTTGCATTGGACACAGTTACATGATAAAGAAACATGATATATATGCATCCGTATCTTGCACAGGATAAGGATCTTCAAAGGGCTATCTGTAGATCAAAGCCCAGCTTTAAGGGCTGATCAAATAACCTGCTGAATAAGACCAAAGAGGATGAAGCCTTTTGGTGCAGCAACCCTAGTTTGTTTTGCCAGAGACAGTGTCTTCTTGTGTGAGGTGCCAGTTTTGTGTCATCCCCATTTACACATGCACACGGAGCTCCAGCATGTACACACCAGTCTCCTCTCATGCATATGGCAGAGCTGGAGGTGCTCTTAACTCTTCCATCATCCCACTCTCAACTCCTTTCAAAAAAATTCTGAAAACCATTGCAAAAAGTGCATACGAGAAACTAGAAACTAGACTCAGCTGAAAGCTTAGGAAAAAGGCTTAAAAGTGGCTGATGGTGCATGGGGAAACCAACCCAAAGCCCACTGTTTGTATCTCCCTGTTGTTGCAGATGAGGCTCTATAAATAAAATGACTGGTAAGCTTCCTATCATGGACCAGAACAGTGAATATTAATACTTGCTATGAGGAATTGATGCCTTAAATGGCTACTTAGAAACAGAGACTGGACAAGAATAAAGGGAAAAAAAAAAGTGGTATTTATTTGAAAGGCTTTCAGATACACACTTTGGGCTCTAGAGGGTCCTGCCTCAGTGGATCCCAAAATGGACAATGACAGGTCACAAGTTCTTCAGTGATGTGATTTCCTCCAAGCTTGCCCTCTCCCCAAGATGAAGGTTTACAGTTCTTGTTCTGGGTGTCCTTGGAGAGCAAGTTAGAGGTTTTATTATGTCTACCTTAGCATAAGAGAACAGCACTTACCAAGCTACAGGAAACTTCAGAGTTACACTAGCAGTACAGGATTTGAAAAGTACAAAAGTTAAAACCTCAGGCATCAGAATAAGTTCTGTAATCAACTCTCTTCTTCCCTGAAACATTCCCAAGATTTCCAGCCATACATACACAAGGACACTTATATATGAGTGTATAGCTCTTTGTATGTCCGTCATTTACAGAGGCCTTGTACCTTCATGATGCCTCAGTGGTGTAATAAGAAAGCAATGGAATAGTAAAACTTTTTGGTTATATAAATGTAAGCAGAGACTGTTTCATCCTGTTTGTTAACTAATGGCAAGAAAGGCATATTCAGATTCTTATTAATCAAGTGCTAACAGTGTAAAGTGCTGAAAGACCTACCTCTGAGCATTTCTGATCCAGTGCAATCCCAGGCAGAACAGAATGCATCCCTTTTTGTGCAAGAGTTTCTGGAGGGCACTAGATTGTGTAGCAACCTGCATTGAAATTTGAAGGAAGAGCATGAGATTGCACAGGGCAGCAGCAGGAGCTTTTGCCATGTTAGTGACAGAGTGTAAGTCCACAGGAAGAAATAGGAGGTCTTTTATGAAGTTGTGAAGCAGAAATGGCAGCTTAGGACCAATGGTAAGTCAGGAGACCATAGCTGTTCTTAAAAAACAGAGAGGAGAGAAGAAAAAAAAAAGAAAGGTGGGTTTGATGAGGAAGATGAGTCAAGGAAAATCTTGTGGAATTTTCATAAGAAGCAGCATTTCTGGACCTGTTGGAGGACAGAACAGTTTGAGCAAAAGAGTTTTTGATGGATAGGAAATAAACAGAATATCAAATACCAAGCTTAAGCTTTTTAGACTTGAACTGTTTCTAAAATGTTTCCAAAGGTTTCATAGCCATGATCATTTTTTCTAGTATACCCAGTCTTTTATTAAAATGCTTGAAAGCTCCAGTGCTATTACTGGCTTCCTGACAGCTAGCTGTTACTGCAATCTACAGTTGCTTGAAGGAAGGCTTGATTAAAGGGTCACATAGCTGTAGTTAACTGGCATGTGACTTTTGTTTCTCCAGCAGACTTCCTTATCTCAAGCCTTTATTGAGGACCATGTAGAGGAGGGTTTTTTTGCTCCTTGGGGCTTTTTTTTTTTTTAAAGTGAAACTCTTGAACTTTCCTCTGAAGCAAAATTCATTGGATGTTGAGTGTGTCTTAGTCAAATGTCCTTGACATTCATTTCAAAAGATCTTGTATAATCTGTGATGTACACACAGTAACAATGAGGAACTGAAACTTCTCCTATCATGTTTTGGGTTATACACAGTCCAAGCATTAAAGCAGGTTTATTGTCTTCTGAGCCGGTAACAGATCATAATAATGGTTAATTGTTATGACAGGAAAATATCTAGGACTTGCTGAGCTATAAGAAGTTCTTGCCCTTAAAGTCCAATTGTCTTAGTTTGTTAATGGGACGTGACAAATGGGTGAAGCTGGAGAGTGGAAAAAGGGTGTTGTTGTCAGATAAAAGACCTCTTGTGAGGTCTTTTGGGACTAGCTTAAAACATTCACTGCCATCCCAGAAGAGACTGTGCATCATGGGCTGGTTCTCCTTTGTACCTGTGCAAGGTTTTCCAGGTCAGCCAAGAGCTACTGATGAAGTCACTTCGAACCCATTTGACACTGAAAGTTAAGAAATGCTTGGCCAATCCAGTTTGATGACTCAGTTTTGGGAACAGTAACCTCCAGCTGTGACACTGAAACAAACACCAGGGAGTGGCACAGTGAAACTCCACTGGCTAGTTCCAAAGTGATTGCACCCTGATGTACCCAGTGCCTACTCAGAAAGGGGCTGATGAAGGGTCTGTTGGCAAGGAAAGAATTCTTTTCTTTGTTTAGTAACTGTACTGTGAGCTTGTCATCCACCTGTCCCCTCACAGGCACTCATGGGAGAACATCCAAAGGGTTTTAAAGAGGGAAGACTGGGTTAATTTCACTGTGCATGAGATAGGCATGGAGAAGAGCCTCTAGGGTGTTGGGAAGAGAGGCAAAGTGCATGAGTGGCATAGGAAAGGGGTTAAAAGACAACAGTGCAAGGTGAATGTGCAGAGAAGAACAACAGGACTGCATGGTGGCTTGAAAGAAGGAGTCTGGTGGAGGGGAGAGCTCATGAAGGCACTCTTCTGCTGTATAAGATGAGAGAAATACCACAGTAAAGATGTAGGGGAGGAATGTTATCTCAGGACCTGAGTGTCTGCTGTAGTAAAAAGGCCTCTGACAGGCTGAGGAGATATTTGGCATTGTAGATGAAGAACAGTATTGAAATGTTAATTTCAAAGAACAAAGGAAGGTGTAAAGACTGGACTGATCCTTAGATGGGATCAGATGTTGGCACCAGTCCCAGTGTCAAAGGAGAAGACTGAGAGGTTGTTCAGCAGTTGGGCTTCACAAATACCAGGTTCTGAAGCAAGTAGCTCAGTGTTAAGGGAAGCAATCTGCAAGGCAGCACGTTTGTGTCTGCTCACTAAGGACAGCAAATCCTGTGCTTGAGAGCTGCAAAGGTCTTAACATGAACTACCTGTTCATGTAAGTGTGTATCTGCAATATGAAGGGTCCTGTATGCTACCCAGCATGGTTTGATTGGCCCAGTTTCAAGGAGGTATTCGTAGTCTTGGTCATGTTTTTTGCAGCAGTTGTCTATGTGTGTATTACGAGTTGGAATTTCTCTGTAGAATCATAGAATGGTTTGGGTTGGAAGGGATATTCAGAATCAACTAGTTCCAAACCCTTGTGCCATAGCCAGGGACACCTTTCACTAGAAGGAAGGAAAGGTTGCTGAGAGCCCCATCTAAGCTGTCCTTGAACACCTCCAAGGATTGGGCACCCACAGCTTCTCTGGGCAACCCATCCCAGTGCCTAACCACTCTCAAAGTAAAGAATTTCTTCCTAATATTTTTCTAAACGTTCTCTCACTCAGCTTAAAGCCATTCACCCTTGTCCTATCACTACATGTTCTAGTAAGATCGCTCTCTAGCTGTCTTGTAGCTCTCTTTAGGTACCAGAAGGCTGCTGTAAGATCTCCCTGGAGCTTTCTCTTCTTCAGGCTGAACAACCCTGACTCTCAGGCTGTTATCACAGGAGAGGTGCTCCATTCATGGCTCTCCTCTGGACTTGCTCCACCAGGTCTGCAGCCTTCTTATGTTGGGGGCCTCAGAGCTGGGTGCAGCGCTCCAGGTGGAGTCTGACCAGAGTGGAGCAGGTGGGGAGAATCACCTCCCTTTCCCAGCTGGCCATGCTGCTTTTGGCATGTCTCTGGGTCATGTCAACCTTCTCATCCACCAACACCCCCAAGTCCTTCTCTTTGAGGGCTGCTTTCAATCCATGCTTTCTTTTATAGCATACTACACATATTTTAATGTACTACACATACTTTTAATAGCATGAAAATATTTTACTTTATAAGATTGTTTTGCTTCCATGATACAAACAAACAGTGTAGTTCACAAAGGTCTTCTGCTTTGCTTGTGTTCAACAGGCATTAGCCCGTTACCTCCGACCTGGAACTCTGCGTGCTGTCTTTGGGAAGGACAAGATTCAGAATGCTGTTCACTGCACAGACCTGCCTGAAGATGGACTTTTAGAGGTAAGGCTTGCTAGACAAACATGTTCTCATATGTTACAGGAAGTTGTAAAGTGAAATGCTTTTCTTGACACTCTTTTAACCCAGGAAGTGTTTTCTGTGTGGAGTAGCTGTGTTGTAGACCAGACTAGACACAAAAGGAGAGAGTTTATTAAGGGCATTTAAGTCAGTTAATTCTGATACTGTAAAAAAATTAATCCATGCAGTTTTCTTGAATTAATATAGTATAATGAAGTATTCAAGTAATATAGTAATAATGAAGTATTCAAAACTCAAGAGTTTTTTATTTGTCTGAATGGGTCCTTGGGACTGAGTATCAGCCCCTAACAGTGCTTCTGCAGGGACACTTTCTTAACCCTTTCTTGGGTGACCACCCTGACTCCTGATCTAGATTGTCTCTCTAGTGAGCTTGTGTGGAGCTTGGAATATTACAGGCACCAGGGATTCAAATTCTCCAGATAGGGCCCAGGTTTACTTGTAGACAGTCATACTTACATCCATCAGTTGTACTTCCTGTGTTTTATATTAACTTACTAATTATTATCTGATTTTGGCTTTGTATGCTTTCATTAAAGTCCAATAAAATGAGAAAATGTTAAATTCGGGGAATTTGTAAAGACAGAAGTACTCACTATGTAAACCAGAACAAGCTCATTCACTTAATTCTGTGCCTCAAAACTAAGGTCCATAGCAGGGGGTTCAAGTGGTGTGTAATCTTGGATGGATCTCTGTGTCAATGGAGATGCTTATCCAGCGCATGCACAGCTTGCATTTTACTGTCTATACATATTTGTGTGTTTTGCTGTCAGGCTGTAGCAGAATCATGGAGCAGCAGGAGTTGTCCTACTTAGATGATTTTACATTGCCAAAATGGTGGTGTCGTAGGGGAGTGAGGAAGAGCTAACTGCATCACCATCTCCCTCCATGAAATAACCTGTGGGTTAAAGTGCTTTTGCTAAGAAATCACATCTAGTTTAAGGCAAATACTAGTGAAATTCAACACTGAGAATAGCAACCAGTATAAACAAAGTTGCAGATTTTTTGGGCGATTTTAAGATGTCATTAGAAGTTGACAACTTTTAGTTTGTTCCCTTTGGGTTTAAACAAGCAAACAGGTATTTTTCACCACATGCCTGAAGTTCCTCAGACATGGCTTTCCAGTGGCAGCAGAACAAAAGGCATAGCCTGTAAGGGAAAAATTAGACAGACCAACACTCAAAGAACTCCATCGGAATTTTCTGTCTCTCGTGTCCACAGTCTGTCACCTTTACATTGGTACAAAGCAGATTTTGCTGGTTGTTTAAATTGCATTTAGAGCTACTATAAGTAAGTCAAGAATTGCTTCTCCAAAACAAAAACTGAAGCTGGCCTTCTTTTTTAAGGTCCCCATTATGTGTGTTTGTCCTTTTAATCCTGCAGCTCAATCATAAGCAAAGTTCTTGATCTAGTATTACTCTGACTACACACATTGCAGTTCCTGTCTGCATTTTAGTCTGATCATTTTAACAGTTGTTTATTGATTGTATTTTTTTGGGAGAGGGGTCTAAGATCATTTTTGCCATAGGCATAATTGTTTGTAGAATGTGTCTCTTCTTCAATCTGAAGTTTCTTCTGTAACAGCCCAGGTTAAACCAGCAGTTGCAAAGGACATGGCTCAATGTTCTTTAGTGAGTAAATAAAGCAGTGAATGTTTTGAATTGAGCACAGTGGGTCTGTACAAAGAAAGCCTTGGCTGTACCTGTTGGTTGGTGTGCGGAATATTTACACTGTGAATGCTAAAGCAGCTCATTAGGTGTCCCTGCCACAGTCCTGACTGCTGCTGTGGCCGTGTGTCCTGTGTGCACACAGGGTGTGTGCAGGGCTTGCAGTGCCCAAGGAATCCTGAAGGAAATGTGGAGGGACTGCTGCTGCTGACACTTTGTGGATAGAAAGCCAAATAAGTTGGTTTGTGTGTTAATTGGTTTTGTAACTTTTGAACTTCCAGAACCAAATGGAAATGGAAAGGGGAGATCCCTGGTTGACCAAGTATTCTATGACAGGCCTTAAATGCATAGTGTTTATGGAAGCACAATAGAAGCATGTTCCTGTGTGGAAGGGAACACACTGGTGCCGTCCTGAGAACTCGGGTATCTTTAGTGCCAGACACTGTTCATCTTAAGATTTCTCCACCTTTCCCTGCAGTTTTCATCACTCAGTTTCAGATCTAGCTGAAATTTGAAGAATTTGCAATGGCAGCTGCTGTCTTATAGTCCACAAATTGAGACTTCTTAGAGGAGAGGAGATAGGTAATTGAGGATTACGTAAAATGCTTCCTGAAGTTAATAGCCAAATTCTAGGTGACTTAGGCATTTTGTGCTTCATTGACTGTCACTAGTAAGGGCAAGGTTGTGACCTTTCTCCCCGAAATCATGACCAAGGAGTACTCAGTGAAAGGAGACCAAACAAGAGTGTCTTGGGAACAGCAAGGACTAATTAACTAAATAAGGGTCAGCTTGTGCACCTAGTTTAGAACACAGTATTTAAATAATGGAGTACAGCAGTTTTTTGGTGATTTTCTCTTAGACATCTTTTCCATGGACCTGAAAAAAGGAAAGTTCACTTTTAATCTTAAAACCCCCTCAAACAAACCAACCCCAAATGCAAATATGAGCACTTGCTCCCACCAGTATAACCCTTAACTCCTGTCTTTGTTCTACAAACTGCTTCACATTTTAGGCTGTGACTAAAGAATATCAGAATTAATGAATAACTCACTTTGGGTCAAGAGAGGAGGGGGGATGCAGTTGAGCCTTAAATGTGACTGGTCACAATAGAAAAATCAGTGTGTTTTCAATTGTAGAGCTGTAAGTGCTTTTTTTATTCCTAGTTTAGAGATACAGGAGGAGTGTGAATATTGCCCTGAAATCTCCTAGATGAGTTGTTTGATTTACTGGGTCAGGCACTTAATGTCATTCACTTAATATACTTGTGTGTCCTCCTATCAGAACAAAATGTATTTTTACCAGTGACAATGGATAGACACAAATAGCTCAGAACAGTCAGTTTTCTCAGCCTTGTCATCAGTTTCCCATTTTAATGAGGAGAGCAAAGAAAGGAGGAAGTAGAGAAGGGAGACTGATAGCAATGGAGCATTTGTGAGATGATGCAGTTTCATGATTGAAGGTTCAACCAGCAGCTGATGCTGTGTAGGACATTCATTCAGAGCAGGGGGTTGCATTTGTTTCCCACATCCAAAGCAGGTACAGCTCTACCTCTTGGCAAGTTTTTTTCTGTTTTATGTAAAGCAGGTACTACTTGGAGCAAGCAATTACAGTACTCACCTGCCTTCACATTCCTTCTGAGTCAGGTAGAGCCAGGACTGGAACATATATATTTTATATGCCGAGGAAGTGCTCTGTTTAGCAGACTAGCGATGTGTCATGTAGATGTGGTGAAAGATGATTGTTTCTCAACTCACAGTCTTTGACCTGAGGAACATTTCTGATAAATATCTTGTTGAAATAGAAGCTTGCAAGCCATTGGATCTGATGAATCATCATTCTCTAGACAAAACAAGTTTCCTTAAAATCGGTCATTCCTGGAATAGTTTTTAATCAAAGTAGTGATACAAGGTATTGTGGCTACCAGACTTCACAGTTTATGTCCCTCTTTAAAGAAGTGAAGGCAAATTAAAAATCAATCATAAAGGCCTTATTCACATCACTGAAAGTGATATAAAACTTCCCACAGGAGGTGGTGCTGTACACACACCTCAGTTCCTTGGGCCTCAAGTGGCTCAGTACCTTTCAGATTATGCAGGAAACCATTTTAATTAACCAGTTTAAAAAGTGGTAGCCTAGAACTGCAGTTGAAGCCAGAATCTCTATGTTTTGGCACGCTCTGCCTGTGACTCTTTGCTCATACTGTGGAGTTCAAGGTTTTTGGTTGGGTTTTTTTGTGAGTGTGTGCAAGCAGTTCCGTGAGGGCATTTGCCATGCAGAAAAACACTTTGGGGATGATAAAATACACACATCTGGGGTAACCTGAAAGGTTTCTCCATTGCAGTGCAGCCTGCTGAGCCACCAGCCCTGGCTTCGTGTTCCTGTGCCATGGTGTTGGGGCAGTGAGTGTCATAGGGTTTCTTTGCACAATTACAAAGTCATAGTGTTTTTGTGTGTGCGTATCTAGACACAGAGGGAGAGAATGCTGCCTTCAGCGAGATATGCATGAAAAAGGATTTGCTGTGGGATGGATAAAACTTGAGTTCTGGATGAAACAGCTTTCTCCCTGTTGCCGAGGGAGACGCTGTTATGAGGTGACTAATCCTTGGACAATATCGTGACAATTGCTGTGGGTGCGTTCTTACCTGTGCCTTTGTGTGCCTGCTGGGCTACGAGTGGAACTGCAGAGGGGGAGGATCTCTCAAGCCTCTTTTCGTGGGAGTGGGGTTATGCCAGCTGCCTTCCCAATGTTGCTTCCCCCCGGGCGCTCTCAGCGCTGGTGCCCCGGGGCGCTGCGTGTGCCACCGCATGGCTGCCGGCTGCCGTCAGGCTCCTCCTTGGGCATCGGCCCTGCGGACAGACGTGTCAGTTTTCAGTGTCATGGGCAGCTTTCCAGCCAGGCAGGAGTGAGGACCTCCTCAAGTGTCGTTTGCTGGCCTTCTCCCTTGCCTCAGAGCTATTTGCGGCACTCACAGACATGAAAATAACCTATCAAAGGGGGGTGACTTTGCTGTTATCAAAGAAGAGTGAGTTTCATCTGTCTTCTGAGAGAGCTGTCATGATGGTTGGTTTTTTCCCTATCACTTCCTTGAATTTCAGATGTGCAGTGGTGTTCAAGTGTAGGGCTGGGGACTGGCAGGCTGTGCAACAAACTGCTGGAGGCTCTTTGTTCCTTTGCTCAGCCTTGAGCAATGAGACTGGCTTACTGCTCACAGGGCATTAAAGCAAACAAGTAATATCATCTAGGGACAGATCAGCTGTGGTGGTCTGCTGGGCAGAGGCTCACACAGCTCTGGCACTGGAATTTCAGCTGCCTGGATCTGGCCTTAGGGACATGGGAGCTGATATTGTACAGTAAGCAATGAAAGGGTGCTCCAGTTCAGCAGATGTGTTTTGTCCAGGCAGGTGCTGTGGACAATGAAAACCATGATCATTTTCCTCAGACTTGATATAAACTGAATGCTCTGCCAAGTTTTAAGAGCTGTGCAGCTCCTAAGCTTTTGGTGCAGTATGTATTCCCCCTGCTAGAAGCCAGCTGTCCTTGGTCTGGCATTCCAGATAGTGCAAGGAGAAGCCTGTCCTTTGTCTCCTTTCCCTTTCCATTTATTCAGGGAAGCTGAGGAGAGGGTGGTATTTAGCAAGCTGTTCAGAGAGGGCAGGGGAGCACTTGCCTTGGAGGGGGGAACACAACACATGCTTCCCATAACCACTTCCTGTTACAGAAGCACTCTCCTGGCTGCCAACTTGTCCTTTTCTTTGTGCTGCCTCCTTGGCTGCCCACTGCCCATGCCCACTGCCATGTGGGTGTCCTGCAAGGTGCTCGCTATCACCCACCCTGGAAATGCTTGCATACAGTAATGAGCTGATCCATGGGTTGAGGTTAAAGTGCAACAGTTTAGGATGAAAGGCATCAGAAGGACGTAGCTTTGTTAGACTAGTCCTTTTTGGTGTGTTGAGGTATAGTCCAAGCAATTTAATAAAGCATGTCAATGAGTAACTCTCAGAAGCGTCAATGTGCTTAGAGTGGAATTCGTGTGTCACATTGAGAACAAAGGTCTCCTGCATTGCTCGTTACCAATTAACTTGTCTGGTATTATGCAAGCTGCCTCTGCCAGCCGAGAGCTAACTCCCCATTCACAGGGCAGCCCAGCTTGTAAAACATTACACAGCAGAAGTGCATAGCATGGCAATGAACCTTTCACTGAGGGCATTCCAGCCGTGCGCATTTCCCTCAGGAGTCTTTAAAATATTTTAATAAAGAAGCCATTGTTTCACTCAGTCATACAGCAATTTTGCAATGAAGTCTTTTATAAGAGGCCCATACTGAGCTGCATAATCCAGGGTAAAATGCTTTTCACTCTTTCCAGTGAAATGTAATAAAAATCAAATGGTTTGGGTGAGGTTGGCTTTAGCACTTTTTCTTCCCAAGTTTTCATCTGAGCAGTAGCTATTTTTGTCTGTCAGTTGGAAAATTCAGTCTCCTTGTATAAGATGATCTTTAGGGAGGTCCATCAGATAATGGTTATTATGGTTCAAGTGCCTCTGCATTTAAACTTTCTGAGACTTTTTATCCAACAGCTGTGGTAACAGGTTGGAAAGAATCTGGAGTGTAGGAAAACCTAATCTTACTTGGTGGTGTTACTGCATATCAGAACATGTTAGCCAACACTGGAATGCTGTCTTGCAATGGTTCCTGATGCTGTATATATACTTGTACAGAGAATTAAGTAATTCTTCTGCCTAGGCCTATCTGAAGGAAAATAAGAATTAAAAATAGCAGTAATAGATAGATGGATGGTGAAGATGTTGGTGATTTCTCTTTTAAAAACTATTGTATTATTAAGTCACTTGCAGCCTCATTTTGAGCATAAGTTGTATAATTATTATACTTGTGGGCTAGACAGGCAAACTAAACCAGGAACTTGTTTAAACAGAGTTGTGAAATAGTTCACCTCTTGTGCTTCCACTTCTGAGTAAAATCCGAGGTCCAGTTACCCCTTGTTCTGCCAAGTTTGAGGTTTATAAGTGCCAGAGAGAAGAAGTTAATGAGTGTGAACCGAGCAGCTGCCAAAGCTCTTTAAGTTTCACCTGATCCTGAAGGTAACCTGTGTGATAAACAGGGCTTGGCTTTTGGCACGTGTTTGTGTTGCGCTGAGCAAAGTAATTTTGTGGAGGGGAGGTCAAGGTGGAGGGAAGGTGTGACACTTCTTGATAACTCATCTGAGGCCCAGTTTGTGTCTTTGAGGCTGCTGCCTTCTTTCTTTCTTTCCCTCAGCATGTTCTCATTTTGAACCAAAAAGACCAGGTCCTCTGTCCACTTCTCCTCTTTCTCCAGCTGAAGCAGAAAAACATTTGGGCTGCTACTCAGCTGCACCGTAGGCAAACTACAGCAAAGAAGACAAAAAAGCCTAGGGGAACAGCTTATACAGCAAGAGCAGTAAGGGCATGCTGTAGTTGCACAGCCATGTAGAAGCTCAGAATATCCTTCATTTCTGGAGCAAAGCACCCTGCACCTTATTTGGGGGGGTAAGAGAAACACTCTTGTTCTGTAACACATATGCTCTGAGATGCACATAAATTTTTATGTGGTTTCCTATTATTGACCTCAGCCAGTTGCACTTCCACCTCTCTCTCAGAGGTCAGATATACAAATGATTAGCTCTACTGGTGCTTTCTATGTAAGGTTTACCCTTTTCCTTCTCAGTACACCTTCCTTCATTAATTACCAGCAGTAGTTAAAAGCAGAATTTAAGTCGGCTATTTTCATATGTGTGTTGAAATATATGTGGAACATGGGAGGAAAACCCCAAAGCCAAATGTGTTAATATGGATAGAAAACTGTGAATAAGGTTTTCTGTCTGTCATAAATGCTAATACCATGGGGTATATTGAGCTTAGAGTGTGTCAAGCTCTGGAAACTTCTTCTTTCATAATTAATAATAGCTAATGATTCAAAACATATTATCATGCCACTACTGGTTTTGTGCTGTCACACAAAGGGCTGAGGGCTTAGACACTGGCTGTGTTGATCCTGTGCTAGCAGCTGTGCAAACACAACAGGATGGCAATGGTCACCTGAAAGGATGTTAGCTGTAGTCTCAGGCTCCTTGGAGTCACCCAGCGTCTTCTGGTTTCAGTAAGATCTGCATTCTTCCTCTTTGCCTTTAACCTCTAAGTGTGCTGGCACATAGGCAGAAGTGATCCACCCACAGCTATTCCTGAGATATCTCAGCAAGTCTCTGAGCTAGAGGCAATTCTCTGAAGCATTCAGAGTTGTTAAGTGGGCACGTTTCCTTCCACACTGGTGCCAATTGTTGCTGTTCTGCTGGGGAGAGACAGTGTGCCAAGACTATCCAGCCACAAACCAGGAGCTGTGGGCTTCCTCAGGTCACTGCCTTAGTCCAGCCATTGAATAATAACTTGATCACTGAGGTGTCAGGAGTCTAGTCCTGCCATGGCAGTGCATGGTTTGGCACTCAGTGGCAGTGTTGAAATCACTGAAAGCTGATGAGACTCAAAACAAACTCTTGGCCTTTTAGTACTGGCCCATTCCACAGGGGAATGGAGCTCTTTAGATTCAGTGACGTCTCTCAGAAGGTACTTGAGGCACTATGCTTGGCGAATTTATGCCATTAGTGTGGTGGAATGTCTGCTATCAATGCAGTGAGCCACAGCCAGCACAGGGGCTTGTGGTGGTGCATGCAAAGCCCCTGCTGGTGCTGCCTTCGATTAGTAGTTTCTTTCAGGATATTTTGTTACTGTCTCATCTTCATGATTTTAACACTGTTGCCATGTGTAGCCTATTGAGTCTCCTGGACAATAATAACCTGCTGAACATCAGGTTGCTCAGGAAGGGCTTTAAATGCTGGCTGCCTTCTACTTTATTTATTTGTTTGCTGCTTCCATCCTCACTTGAATCTGTGTTGTGGTTGGAAAACAAGTTCTTGTCTCTGTGTGAGCACTTCCTCCTCTCTTTGCCATAACCTGGTAGCTTGTGAGCACCATGACTCTCAGTGCTCCATGAGGAGGCTGCAGAGCCTTTGCTCAGCATTGGCAATGCCTGTGGCTTGTATGAGCACATCCAAACCTGGCTTTAACTGTACTCTGGGTACAAGCAACAGAGGCCCTTTCCAGTGTTTTTATCCACTGCTTGGGATGTGTTTGCAGCTTGCACTGACACCTGTGGTACACTTATAGGGTCTTGTCTCACCTCAGCTCACTGCTCCAAGGGCATCCTACAAGACCTCCACAGCAACTCCTGATTGTGAGGCAGGCAAGCAAGTGTCCCTCAAGATAAGTGTGAAGTGCAGAGGAAGTGAGCCTGATCACTCAGTGAGCTGATTGGGATCCCTAGGAAGGCAGTACTTGCTGTCGTGTTGAAGTTTGTCACACCTGAGGAGAGATGGGGTATTACACTTAATTTCCACTCCAGTGGCTCTACCAGCCCAGTGATGTGTTCTGATGGTGACCAAAGATGTAACTAAATAAGCAGGACTCCAGGTGGGAGAGTCCTGGACTAAAATATTCAGCTCCAGCTGCAGAGCAGTTGGCTTATGATGGGGTCTGAGAAGATTCAGTGAACCTTTACCTTCTTGTTAAATCTACAAGTATCTATGTTTCAGAAATCAGTGATCTGAGTTAGCACAGTAGTTATGTATGATATAAAAACAACACCTTGTTATTTTAATGTAGTTTTGGAATTCACTTATTTTTCTTAAAATAAATAGCATAAAACTTACTTTCTTGGTATTTGTGATTGTGGTATAATGAACTACTGTCTTGTCCTCTCATTAACATCCTGTTTGGAATTCAGGTTCCTCTAATCTTTCGTTTTATGGTACAATTTCCAAATAGATTTCCTTGCCCTTCTCTTCCACTGTGTTCTCGGAGTTGAACATAACCATACACAGTTTCTGAGGTGACTGTGTTAGCAGCACAAAGCATAAAAGCACAATGTGCTCTGTGTTATTCTGTAGCATTTATGTAATAAAACCTTCCACAGCAAAGTTGGGGTTTTTTGGTGCATAGGGGGTTTTGTCCCAGCTCTACTTAAGAAATGAACTTGGACAGTTGAAGTGCATGTGTACAAATTGTTCTGTCTTGGGCAACCTGGCTGGCTTTATTTCTTACATGGTGTGACACTTGGGAGAGAGGCAGGAGTGAGGAACCTGCCCTTTTTTTTGAACACTCTTCAGGCTTGTGTGGGAAAAGAATTCTGTCTTTTCAGAACACATACAACAGTGAGTAAGTAGGCTGTTGTCTTTGGTGACCAGTTTTCTTTCTGGAGTGCTTGTGGCTGAAAGGATCATATGAATCCGTGGGGGTTTTGGTGTGTTAATCTAATGATTTAGTTGTGTGAATCAGCTGATTGAACTGTAGCTGAAGTGTGGTATAAGTGTTAGCAAGTGTGCTTGCTAACAGCACTGACAAGTTCATGCAGATGTACAAACCAATGTTAATGGGCAGAAAAAGCTCTTTGTTTCCTACTTGTGACCTCAAATTGAGTTAACATGTAAAAATTTATCAGACCTAAATGTTTAGGGAGAGTGTACTGATGCTGAAACTTTGGGTCAGCAAAGACTCTGGATCATGTGCCTGGATACCTGTGCTGACCAAGGAGATAGAGTGTTGTGGTGGTTTTGGGGAGAGGGTGCTGGTGAGCATCTGTCTAGTTGTGTGGAAGGCACCAAGATTCCTGACAGGCTCCAAATGAATACAGGGATGAAAAAAGCTTCTATCTCCCAGCTGCCAGTTTTAGTTCTGCAGAGTTGTGGAAGGACTGAAATTGCTGTCACCTTTCTTGTGATGGATGAGAAGTGAATCTGTGAACTCAGCCCTTTTCATGCTCATGTCAGCCCTGCCAGCCCCCTGGCTTCTGCCATGGAGACTGACAGGGTCTCTTACCAAAAACTGCCAGCCCAGGGGAACTGGGGAAATGGACTTGAGTGTTGAGGTACCCTTTCAGTCCCAGGGTTTCTTTGAGGCTGTAGTTCTACCTGTGTGGAGTGCTGCTACAGCCCAAGCTGTGCCTGGGTCTGGCCTGTAGGCAAAAGCTCTGACTCCAAAGCTGCTCAGCAGGCACCTCTCATCAGCACTGTTTGTGTTGTTTTCTGGACAGAAGGAGAGTTAAATTGTAAGTGCCTGTAATTCTTACACTTGGAATCTTCAGCACACTTTGTCCCTGTGCAGGGTCCTGTGTTAATACCCAGATCCTTTGCTCCCCTTGGAAAACTGGCTGCCTCACTTGATTTGCTTCCCTTTTTCCTGGGCTTTCCATGCACTTGGGGCACACATTGTCCAGATGATGCTTGTGCTCAGCCAGGGCAGTAGACTAGATTTTGTTATTGTATGAAGTATTAGCTCCTGAAACTTAGTGGTAACTCATGGAAGTGATCAGAGAGAGCAGCCAACTTCACTGACGTTTTGCTGGGAGTGTGTGTGACTGAAACAAAACTTCATGGAACTGAAGCAGCTCTCAGCTCCTCCTCAGTGAAGCAGTTTATAGGGTCAGAGCCAGAAGGTCATGGTTATTCACCCGTTGTTACTTCCTGAGCATTATTGTTATTTGTCCCTGAACAGGAGCTAGCGAGGGCATAGCTGCATGCTGCAAAGCAGGTAGATGGTTCCAGGGATCTGCAAGGGGAGTACTGATGTTCAATTTGATCCTCTCTGAGAAGCAGTGAGCACACCTGGATGTCAGCATCATTGGAAAGGCATTTGGGTGGCATCTGTGAAATGTCTTTGGTTGGTTTCAGATCAGCTCCTGGTGTGGATTTGTGCTCTGTCACCCTTGGATCCTGTAAAGATCAGAAATGTGCTTGGCTCAGAGAGGCTGACCTTGCCCTTGGTCAAATGTGAGGCTTGTTCAGATGTTTTGTACTGGCAAGGCTCCCCTTTCTGTGGTTTGGATTATGCTCCTTTCTTGGGAAAGAGAGGAACTGTATTTTCTAAAGTACAGGGTATTTTGGAGTATCTAACCCCCATCTGGATGCTTGATGCAAGTTATCACCAGTTTCTGGATCCCCTTGGAAAAGGACCTGATGCTTTTAGAATGGGGGTTCTTCAAGCTGTCTCCAGCTGGGGCCTCATTAGATGGGGGCACCCTAGATCTCCTGGTAGTGCTGAAATCTTGGTTCTTCTTAAGTCTTGATTCTTCCCATAACCATACCTGTGGTCATGTGAGTGAGGTAACTAAGTTCTGGTGGTTCTTGTCCAGCACTGCCATGCTCCTGAGGGTGAGGTTCTTGGAGAGTAGGATCCTTCCTGTGTATCACACATACACCAGTTCTTAACTGGTTTTACTGGGAGCTGGGTGGCAGCTGACCCACATAAAGATAATTACACATAAAGGGAACAAACCAGCATCTGGTTTTGCACAGTATGTGAAATGTAATGTTGCTTGTTCTGATGTCTGAGCCTTGCCAGAACAGTCTGTGTGGATCTTGAACAATCCAATAAAAGCTAATTGAGGAGGAAGAGGTTTTGCACAGGTTGTAAGTGAGATTGTTCAGCCTGTCCTAGGAACATTGGTTGCACAAAATTGAGGGGCCTTTGGGGACTAAAATAGCACAAATTCTTTTGTTGCTAGGGGCAAGTGAGCAGGCACTGGGCAAGGCCAGCATTCACCTGTGTCAGTGTGTGCTGCAGGGGTGCATCAGTACTTAAATCCCAGGGCAGCCACACAGCTCCAGCTGAGGCAGCCCCAAGCAGGGGTGGGAATTGACTCAGCTCTATTAAACCTGGAAACGGGGCCTGTGGTGGCAACAGTTGTATCAGCACCCCCCAGCTGAGGCTGGACACTGAGTTACTATCTAGGAAGAAGCAGATTTCACTCCTCTTGGCCTTTTTCTTTGCTCTTGGCACAGCTCCCCACCCATGCCGAGGGTTGTGCCTGGCCTGTGCTGGACAGCTGCCCTTGGTCAAGCTGGGAGCAGAAGTCCAAAAGTGCCCGTGCTCAGAGCTATAAAAGCAGTAGCTGGTGTGTGTTAGTGCAGACACAGCCTTAAAGGCTTATGTTGTTAAATATATATGTGTGTCTCTCTCACTCTGCTTTGTATTTTACTAGTGCTTTTGTGTGTCTCTCATGAAGTGCAGGTGTCCCATATAACAAAAAGGGAGATAAAATTCACTTTAATGGCTACAATTATACTTAACTATGCTGAGTCAATCTGGCAGAAAGAACAACATGTTCAGACTGGCAGGTTATAATGTAATGTCCTGTTAGGCAGTAAGGAAAGCGATGCCTTCCTGAGGCAAGTGGAGAGTGCAGAGATTAAAAGAATCTTGAAGGCAGTGTATGTTTTAATTTGGGTTGATGAGATGTCACGTCTTGAGGCCCTTGCCCTGCCTATAGACCTTCTGCCCCAGGGCTGTTGACCAGCCCCAGCCCAGCAAGGCTGTGTCAGGGCCACTTGTGAAAGGTCACTTTGGTATCAAGGCTGTTGTGTACCCAAAGCACTAGTGCCACTGGGCAAACGGGGTGCCCAGCCAAGAGTCTACACCTGCTTGTGCTGGGGTGGGGTGAGGCTTTTTGGACTTTGGTTGTTTGGGAATTTTTTTAATCATCCTGTAGTCTTCTAGTGCTGTATCTCTAGTAGATGTGACCAATTATGGCAGCATTTCTCATGGGGGAAGGGGGCTTGTCTGAGTGGGTGCATTGTGGGGTGTTTCTTTTGGGGGTGTGGTCCTTTGGTAGCAGTGTTGTCCTGAAGCCTGGGACCAGCTGGGCCTTTTCAGTGGGCGGCTGCAGGGCATGTGGCTGGGGCAGCTACTGCCCTTCCTGCCTGGTTAATTAGTGATCTGAGCAGCCATCCTGCTTTCACTGATGTGGGACGAGAAAGTGATTGGGGCGGGGATGTTGGGTAAAGGTTTTGCCTGATTTCGTATGCAATTCCTAAGAGTTCATTACATGAGTCCTTTTTGACATTTGCTCACTGAAGCGAGCACAAGCACCCTAAGTTTTCCACAATGGTTGTCCTAACCCCTGGAATAAGCCAGAATCTTTATTAATAGCTCATGCTTGGACTTTGCACTCATATAGAAAATTAAAAGGCAGTAAAGTACCTAACCATGAGTTGGGTCTTATACAAGTACAGGTTGAGAATTTTTTTTGGTTGGTTGGTTGTGTTTTGTTGTTGTGTTGATTTTTTTCTTTTTAAACTGTCAGACTGTTCACCTAGGAATTGAATTGTAAGGGCAGTTGATCCTACCAAATCTTGAGCCATGCAGCAACATCCCTACTCCCCACCCAAAATGGTAGCAGCAGGAACTCATTAAGTGCTGGGAGCCAAAATGGCTCAGCTTTCCTGTAGTTCTGTTTGCAGGTGAAGCTTCAGTCAGGGAGTATTTTAGGGCTTTTATCACCCCTTGTTAAATCCGTGCTATAATCACACAGCAGGAAAAGAAAGAACTGAAGGTGCGAATTCTGCTGGCACCTACATGGGAACAACATGGAACAGCTAAATGAGTACACTAACCACTACAGCATACCATAACCACGCTTTTTCTTCTAGCAGATGGCAAAAAGTTTAAGTGTCTTGCTTTCACGGGGTTGTATGTTCCAATTAGGAAGTCTTTATCAAGACACTTGCTCTAGGATAGTCCTGTTTTGTCACTTTACATGGAGGAATTCTCCCTGGTAGTCTGCAGCATACAGCATAAAGTGAGCCTGACTCCTGCACGAAGCCAGCTGCCACATTTTGTCACATCTGAGCAGCCCCAGCAGGCAGAGCCTGTCCTCAGCTCTGGCCACCGGCCCAGCAGCAACACAAAGCAAGTGGCTGCCCTAAAACTGCTGTGGCTTCAGTGTGCAGCCTCCCTTCTGGCTGCTGGAAGCTTTAACCTGCACTGAGGATCGACAGTTGTATCTGTTGTGTTATGGCTGGAGCACAGACACTGTGCCTCCAGAGGCAGAGCATGTGCAGTAATGGAGAAGAGACTTTTTGGGATCCTGAGTGGCATAGGCACAGGCACATGTGCCATAGCATGCCTTATCCTGGGGGGGAGAGGAGGAAACTAGGAGCTAAGAGACACCAGTGCTGATGTGCAACAGCTCCATGTTTCAGATGTTTCAACTCCCTTGTGCTGAGGCTGTCTGTGAATGATAAAGATGCATTTTCTGTTTGAAATAGGTGCAGTACTTCTTCAAGATTCTGGACACCTAACAGCCTCCATCCTCACCCACTGCAACAGACGCACACAGAACTGTGTGTTCATTCATTTATTTGTCCAATGTTTCAACCTGACCGAAATACAAGATCAACAAGAGCACTGTACTCCTGGCTATTATTACATGTTAGAACATAGAGTTTTGCACTTTAGACAACATTTAACACCATTCTATGGGGTACTGCATTGCTTTTATAAAGTTTAAAATAAAGATTTATTTTCAAACATGTGACTTTGGTTTATTTCATACATTACACTTTCTTGCAGAAAAAATAAAATTGTACAACTGCATAAATATAAAATTCTTCCACCATGAAAATGGCTAAAACATTCAATAAAGACATTAGCACCACAGTGTGCGATGCCTTCAGCAGGAAAAAAAAAAGAAAGAAAAAAGAAAAAGAAAAGAAAATATACAAAGCAAAGAGTTATTCCTATCACCAAGGAGAGTGATAGTCTGACCCAGTCTCTCACACAACATACTGGAGGATAAGGGAAGAGGTGGAGAGAGAGACAGCATTCGCTACAAAGCACAGTACACAATCATCTATTCTCTTTAACTTCACTTAAGTTAGTTTCCCTGCCACCCCTCCAAATAAAATACCCTAACACCACAGAAAAGCCAGAA
Source organism: Erpornis zantholeuca (assembly GCA_013400515.1). Classification (NCBI taxonomy): domain Eukaryota; kingdom Metazoa; phylum Chordata; class Aves; order Passeriformes; family Timaliidae; genus Erpornis; species Erpornis zantholeuca. Next base: position 33,587 of record VZTN01016460.1, read on the forward strand.
GCCTTATGGAGTGCTGTTAAATATCATCTCACAGGTGGGCCTTTCTTTGAAAAGGAACAAAATAATGAGAAGTTTCATGCCAGTTCTAGTCCCATTGAGTATTTACACCTTGGACAGCAAAAGTCTTTGCTCACAAGAAGTAGAAAACAGATACAATACATGGCTTGAAAAATGACCAGAGTATGCACCTATAGTACTGTACACTAAATAAAATACACAAGGCAGCAATACTTAGGGGCCAGAAACACTGCTTACTACAAGTCAGTTATGGAATCATAATTTACAGTAAAAATGGGCATGTCCCAAGGCTCAATTTTGTTTTCTTTTGTCATTTACAGTAGAATAAATATTTGTCGCTATTGCTACACTTTGTTTACATTCTAACCTAGTAAATGCAGAAAGCTAGTGTAAAGCATATAGATTACGTGTAGGTCCCATACGTATGACAGTTTGTTCAAGACTAGTAGGTTTTCTTTTTTGTTCTTTTTTTTTTTAACCTTTTTAAATGGCTAGGAGGAGGAGGGGGGAGGAAGAGAGTTGTGCTTACGATCAGCTGCTTTTTATGTCAAATTTAATATCAAAGCGTCCCTGGAAGCGGTCCTTGTCGCTGTAGACGATGTTCTGCCCGTAGGCCCTGCACTCCACGCGCACCTCCATGTCGTAGGTCAGGTTGGTGAACTGCACGGCCACCAGCGGCTGCAGGTACCGCGGCTGCAGCAGCTTCCCGTAGTAGGGGTAGTACTGCAGCCCGAAGCCGGGGTAGCCGCCCATCCCATAGTACTCCACCGTGCCGATCTTGTCTGCGTCTTCCTCTCGCTGCAGGGGGCAAGGGGAAGCACAACCAATGACAACCAGGCCAACTCTGCCCTTGGCTGCATCAGCAGCTGATTCTCAGCAAAACCATGACCTCTTCTTTGGTCAGTGCTGGTCCCCACCATGACAGCACAAGAGCATCCAGTGGTTCAGAGGACATGTCAGCACTGCCTGATCAGCACACGTCAGCCAGGAATAGGGCTTTGCTTAGTTTAAAGCCTTAGCCACTTTACATGTTTAGAAACCACCAGATCCTCCTGTGGTACAAATACACAGGCTTTGGCTACAAAAACTTTGCTGTTTCTCAGCTGCTTTACACCTGCCAAGTATGGAATGTCTTCCCTGGGGGCCTTTTTTCAGGTCCAGCACAGCACTTGGAAGCAAAATGGTTACTTTTGAAGATACTTCTAACTATCTTGCCTGCGTTTTACCCCACACTGTGATGGCAGCACTACCTCATCTACCAGTGGGGCCTTGAGAAACTTCTGTTCCTAAGGGGGAGATATCCCAAGTAAGAGCCACCCATTTGTCTATGGCAATGCAGGCAGGGGGGGTAACTACACTTGGACAAAGACTTAGTCATCCCCTGCAGCTTCCCAACTCTGCTCTGCTGTATTTCAACTTACCTTGGCAACGCAGTGGACAGGGATGAGATTTGGGTTGTATTTTGCCATAACCTCGGGAGGGAGGCTTTCATTTACTGGAGCCTAGAAGAAATCCAGAACAAGAGGATGTTACACACTGGACACTCCTCTGCAGACTGGAGCACCTCTGCAGCAACAAAGATCAACAGTACCAAACACACACCATTAACTGGAACCCCTTCTAAGCACAGTTCCAGAGGCAACAGCTCTCAGTGGTTCTTGGGACAGACAAGTAGTGAAACACAACTGGAAGCAGGGGAACTTAGCTGAAGCAGATCTGCAGGCTGTTCTTACAGCTTCACCTGCTGTGGATACAAGCAGGCCAGGCTGGGTTTAACCCCATGGTGTCCCTGGGGAAAGCATTTCATAGCAGTGTCTATAGCTAGTGGGGCTTGTTTATGCAAGCTCAGGCAGTGGCAGGAAGAGATGCACTTTGGTGCTGGATTTGCCACCTGCCTGCCAGGTGTGTGCAGTCAGGACTGGAAATGCACAGGAAAGAGGAAAGTGTGGCAGTCTCACCCTGACTTTGCTGAACTTCAACACCACTGACAAGGAAGGAGAAAAGCTCTGGGTATGTCATGGAAGGGTGTGAGTGCCAATTCTGATAGTCCAGCTATTAACCCTGTTGGTCTTTGGTCTTTTAAAGTGCAGCAGTATTGCTTGACAACATCAGATCTGCTTTACAAACACTTTTCTGAGTGCGAGAACTACAGCGTCTCTGCTGAGTGTGGAATGATGAAACCAAGTAACTGCTGTGGATACCTAGTTTCTAAATGAAACATGGAAAGTCATCCCTTGTCTAGACAACATTTTCTAATGCTCCCCAGAGCTCCATGGCAGAGAAAAAAGAGTAACACACCCAACCCTTCTCTTTCCCAGTCATCAAACATGCACATCTCATGTCATCCCACAGCCACCACATACCAAGCCACCACAGTATATTCTACTAAAATGTTTCCACCACTGATCTGATAAACCAAAGTTCAACTCATTTCTTTTAGCACAGGATAGGCTCCCTTTGAAGAAAAACATTCCTCAGGACTCGTTAGACAGCACCTTTTCCCATCCTTCAGTGCCCTGACAGGTGGAGGTGAAGGTGGCATAGAATGCCCCTTGCACTGTTCTCCATCCAGAAGATGGAGTGTCAGGTTTTGCACACCACCTTATTCAACAGCACGTGTTTTGCCACTGAATCCTTAAAAAAAATTTTCAGCATTTAAATGTGTTGGGGAAAAAAAGAGAAGGAAAAGCCATGAATGTCCAGATTGACACCCCTCTGCACTACTGCAAACTTGCTTTCAGGTGAAGCACAGAGCAATCAGGTGGCAGAGATATCCTACAGTCTTTGGGAAGCTGCATTAAATTAACTAAAGACCTCCCCACTTTTCTTACAGCTGTGCCTGACTTTCAAATGGAGTTTACTCTTTACAGCCTGTATTTCACTCTGGTATTTAATATTAGCACTTCATTTAATTAAGCAGTTTTAGCAAAGCAGACAAGTCTACACTGCCTGAGGAAAAGAATGGAGTGAATCAGGGCGTAACAAAATGTGCTGATGGTACTAAAGACAGAGTTGGTCTGGGATGGTCCCATGGAATACAGGAATTTAAAATGGAATTCATCATTTGAAGAAAACATCCCTTTATAGAAACTCCATTAGCAGGCTCAGAAGTTACCAGATAAATAACCAGAAGGTTGCACTGCAAGAGTCACTGCTATTTGTTACTGACTTGCAATGCACAGCTTTGACTGCTTTTCAATTAAAGGCATTTTTAAAGCAAATTACTCAAATTGTCTCACAATTTATCCTCTGCAGAAAGGATTTAATACTGATCTCTTTCCAGAGACCAAAAAGCAGGCACAGCAAATCAGCAGCCAACCCCTCTTCTTGATCAGTAGCTTCTGCTAGAAAGGGAAGAGATACTTGCCTGAGGTTTGAAGCCAATAATTCTGTTGAGCTTGACAAGGATGCATGGTTTGCCATCCTTGTACCCATAGGTGGGATCGTTTAATCCAGAACAGTTTTCCAGCCATTCACGTTTGAATTTGCAGACCTTCTTCTGGCCCTGGGCATCATTATATGGTCCTCGCTCTTTGTATTCAGTAGGCACATCTGTCAGGGTGGGGGAAGGAAAGGACAGCCATATGCAAGGGGATCTTAAGTGTGTCAGGAACAGCAACACTTACACTTCCCTGGCCACGTGGGATTTCTCCCTCACCAGGGCAGTTCAGGCACTCCACAGACCTAGGCCCCACCACCCACCCCATGAAGCTGCTCCCAGACCGGCAAGTTTTATGGAGGCTTTATTTTATAACTGAGATTTCTTCCAGAATCACCTGGCTCAGAGACTATTTTTTTCTGGGCAGCTTTAATAAGTGGGTACCCCTCAGATTTGATACAGATGTATTATGAGGTGAGGGTCTCATTCACATGATTGCAAATAACCTATCAAAGGTGACCACCTCCCAGATGTTTGACTGCACAGCATGAAGAGGATCAACACTGGCTTTAGCAAAGTCATCAGTAAAACCCCCGTGGCTTTCAGAGAGAATAAGGTCAGTGCCAGGAGCTTCGGAGTCAGCTGCAATGTTTTCCAAGTGAAATGTGGGAGTTCCCACCCATTTAACCTCTACAATAAGCTGCTAAGTATGGCCCAGTGTGGTCTGCCCAAGTTAAATTAATGAGCAGCCATATCACTGAAACCAGAGCCTACCAGTTTACCAACATGCTGCTGGAACAGCAGAAGGCCAAGACCACCACTGCTCACTCTCAGCTTCTGGTGCACCTGACAGAGGCATCATTCAGAGCCCTCAGCTCAAGGGAACAATCGAGACTTACCTCCACAGTCCTGAAACACGATGTTTTCAGTTTGTTGCTCAGCACTGTAGTCCCTTAAGAAATTATCAAGGTTCCTCACATAGGGTTCATAACTTCTGGGTTCGGAGGCAGTAAAGGCAATTTCTGTCTTTTGAACCTGGGGGACTTGAGTCAATCCTAAGAAAAGAAAAATCAGGAAGAAAACATTAAGTACACCCTCAGAGCTGCACAGCCTCCAGGTGTTACCAGGGACATAACTCCTAACAATAATAATCTCTATTTTTCAGAATTTAGAACTTTGACAAAACAGCTTAAACTCACTGGAGGGGAGGTTCTCCTCTTTCCAACAACAGTCTTAAATATTTATTACAGTGCTTGCATCAGGTAAAAAGATGAAAATCACAAAATGGAGAAGTGAGGCTACAAGTCAAGGCTTCCTTCAAGAAAAACAGCCAACCACAGCTCCACTGTGCACTTCCGCTTTCTCCTCAAGAACAGAAGGGAAGCTGTGTGTGAGATCAATCATACAGAACGTGAGTATCCCTAACAGACTGCCTTCAGTGTCTGCAAACACTGTGTTTAGGATACAGCACAGCTGTCCACTCGTGAACTCCTGCAATAAAAGACAGGAGAGGCTCCCCAAGTCCAGTCACACTGCACCAGCTGGACTCCACATGGCCTTAGTGTGTCTTCCTTTATGGGATGTGGGGCAGGAGACATTTTTTCCCTCACTAAATTTAGCTGCCTGAGCACTGCCTCTGCTCTTTTCACAGCCTCAGTGGGTATTTGTGACTCAAAAAACTCATCTTCTGAGCTCTCTTATCAGCAGCTCATCGCCAGGGATGTGAGTAGGAAATACCACCACACAGGAGAGCTGCTTAAAAGACTGTCCAGATTCTGGGCTGTGCTAAGCAGTTCAGATTCAGAGTATAATGATAATGCATGGAGAAGAGAAGGTACTATAAACAAGAAATGCCTACAGATGATGAAAAGCACCAACTCCTTTGCTCTTCATTGTGGAACTTGGAAATAGTTGCTCCTATGCAATGTTTAGGTCACATTTTAATTGAAAGTATTGATGCATGGCTAACGCTTTAATTTAAGAACTGAGTTCATGCTGCTTTTGTGGCAGCCACTGTAATTATTGAGGTCTTGACTTCAGATCAGTTTGTCATCTTCATTTTAGCAAGATCAAGGGAAGGAGCAGGGGAGCAGCATTTGCTCTGACGGCTTTCAGAACAGGCCTGTTGCCAAGAAGTTCCTCTGGTGCAAAACTCAGGCAGCTTAGCTGGCTGGCCCCAACCCACAGGAGCTTGTGACTCCAGCAATTTTTCCAAAGCCACTTGAGTGCTTCTGCTCAGTCCCTCCTCAAGCCAACTCACCACTCCCCCCAGCCCCCCCTTCCACTACCCACTAACTTGGAATTTGTAACCTAGGACAAAGATTAGCTTTGTTCCCCTAAACATAGCTCCTGGTCACCAAAGATTGTGAGAAGTTCAGCAAGGAGCTCAGGTGTTTCCAGTTTTATTCCATGAAACAGCTTTAACTGCCCAAAACTCCCTCTGGTACAAATGGACTGGATTGTGTTCACAAGTCTAGAAGCAATTTACTATTCCTCTAGCAGAATGTCATCCTACCCTCCAAAGTCAGTGGCTTTCAACCCCTTTTTGAGCAGTTACTCATTTTCTTGCTTCACAAACAGTTATATATAGAATAAATACGCCAGTTTCAATTTTAGTAAGGGACTTCAATCCCATCCTGCTGAGCCCTCCTCATATTACCACTCAGCTGGGAAGCAACAGACTCAGTCACCTGAAGTGGCTGTCTGGAATTGCACTAGAGGCAGGCCAGGCCTTGGGTCCTCTCCTGGGTCTGCCTTTTCCAGAGTTCAAGTTACAGGCATGTCATTCAAGTGTATAAATACAAAAAAGGATAAAAATCAAGGAAACATGGCCAGGCTTGTTATGTTCATCAGACAAGCCTGTTAGTTTTGCTCAGGACCTCCCCATCTCTGTTTCTTGTCTTGGCCAAAGTAACACATAGGGCACCCACCCAGGCCTGGCAAAGGTGAAGTGAAGGTCAGCAATAGACACCCTGTGGTTTGTAAAAGCCATCCAGTAGAAGATCCCTGTTCTCTCTTTAAGAGACCTGGCCACTGATAGCTACAGTCCAAAGCCAACCCTCTGCCCATCAGACAAGTGGCTGGAGAACAGATTCCCATCCCAAAGCATCCCTGTCTTGCACATCCCCACAGAACTGCCATGAAGCCCAGGCAGCACCACCAAGCAGCTGTTTCAGTGGCCAGCACAGGGGAATCACTGTTCCTGCCAGGTAGCCTGTGCTGTTTTTTGCCAAATTAGGAGCATTTCCAGGTGGCTGGATGAACCAGACTAGACCAGGCTTTGGCACACAAGTGCTTGCTTTGTATAGGATCGGAGCAAAGTGGAGATCAATCTTCCCGCTTAAAAAGCAGAAAAGAAAATCTTCATGAATATAAAAGACTTGTCAGGAAAAATAACTTTATCCTAATTTTAAAAATGTGTTACTGGCTTCTACCACAACCTCCATTCTCACATGCCTGCAACTGACTGGATACAAAGCCCTAAGCACTGATGTATCATTTCCTTCTGTACATCCCATGGCCAAACTAAAAGCTGCAGTGCTGTTAGCAGAGCAGCACTATCACTGAAATCTTAAGCAATCTTGTGTTAAAAACCAAGCGTGTTGTATGATGGCTGAAGGTAACCTCTGCAGAACACTAACCTTTCTGGGACATTATCTCACCCCCACTAGGGAACTTAGGCAAGCAGAGACAAGACAAAACATTAAAAAGCTGAGCCTTCCAGTACTGCTTGCCATATATTGCTAGACAACCAAGGAAGTGTGTGGCTGGCACAAATGAAGCTTTTAGGGGCTCCATGCACATGAGGAAGCCATTCATAAGCAAGTCCTATGGGGGAAAGAAACAAGTACTTTCATAGCCAGGAGTCTACCAACCCTCTCAGACTGTGATCTGTATGACACAGCTCTGCATCTCATGCTATTATGACAGAGATGCACCATGGTGTCTCATGGTGATGCTGTGCAACAATGCTGTTCTTTCCACGGGAAAGAATCAAGTAGCTTATTGCTAAAATACCAACCAATTAGAAAATTGGTGCAACTGGCACTTCAGAGTGCCTTGCTAGGAAATAAGACTCTCATCTTCACTTGGCTGACATTGTCCATATAAATGATGAGCAATGTTTTGAGTTGGTAATGGACACCACGTTCTGTCAGCTGTGACTATACAAGGATATCAAACACCAAAAAAACCCCATGTAAAGTCATTTGAGGTTTTTTTTCAGCTACAGTTCCACTTCCAAAATGCTGCTGCAGATTAAAATCTTGTTTATTCAAGTTCATTTAAATAATAATTTTCCACATAGATTTTATTATTCTAAGCTGCAATAGCAAGACTTCAGGAGAAGTGTCCTGAGGGTACAGAGGAAGAAACTGAAAGTGGGAAGTCAGGCTTGTTATTGGGAATGGTTGTATAGGACCATAGTAACCACTCGTGCTCCACCACACCATGCTCATTTCCAAGTACCATGTAATCTTGGTTCCAAGTGAGTATGAGCACTCATGGGATGACACAGATGACAAACTGAGTGATGGCTACACCCTCTCCCAGCTCACTAAGTGATGATAGTTTTTAAAAGCCACCATATCAAACAATGTCCATCCAAGCTTCCAGTCAGCCTCATCCCCAAAGTGCAGGTGCAAGTCTTCTGCAAACACAGCAAAACCTGCTTGGCAGTAACATCCTGGAGCTTGAGACTTTCCTAAACACAGGTGCTGCTGAGATGAGAGACAGAAGCAAAGAAGTGCAGCTTCACAGGAGGCAACACACACTCCTTTGAAGCCTCCCTGCCACCTTGCTGCTGCTGTCCAAGCTAAACAAGCCAAGTGGGGAACACACACCAAGGCAGCCTTTTCCATGACATGCTCACTGCCCAGCAGTACCTGGAGCAGGGGCATCTGAAATCCCCTGGTTTGAGCAGGGATTATTCCTTCCAGCCACCACTTACAAAGCTTTGCCTTGGGCAGCAGTGAGCTCTGTCCCCTCTGCCAGCCCATGACGGGATGCTGTTCCACAGGATGCACACCACAAGATGGCAGGATACACAGCCCAATTTGTATTGGGGTGGGGAGAATGAAGGATTATTTTTTAGGGATGCTTTTTAAGAGGCAATATCCTCATCCTTCACTATCAGCAGGGTAAGCCCTCTGTGTTCAAAGCAGAATCCAAGCCTGTGGCACACGTGGAACTTGGAGCTGGGGTTGTTGCAATGGCAGGGCTGGACGGGCAGGTGAATGTGTGTCCCTTCCCCCACCACAAGACAAAAGAAAAAAATAGTATAATGGAAAGGTACAATACTCAGCTTGCCCTGAAGTCCTGTATAACATTCCTGTTTCGTTCAATGCAGAAACCAATTACCATATTAATGACACTTGGCTACAAAAATAGCACTTTATGGCTTTCAATGTTATACCCATGTCAATAACTCAATATAACACCCTGTAGGTTCTGTTGCTGTTATGAAATCTGTTGTATTTCAGAACAAGAATGATATTATAGCAGCCCCTACAGCATTTTCTCTTGCAAATCCTGAAGGCAAGTCTAGTCTTCCCTTTCTCAAAACATTCTGGGCTGACACAACAGTGACTTGCCCAAGAAGGACATAGTACTAGAACAAGAAAAAAACCAGCTTTTCTGGCTCCCTAGAAAATCCAGGATTTTATCAAGCTGCTAATATACTTACTTGCCTCACAAATTTTCCCACAGGAGCCAGGAATTAGAATTGCACAACATCCTATTTTATACAGTTCATCATCTGTAGGTGTCTCAGATTACAGAAAGTTCAAGTTTGATGCTCACCACAAGTGTGTTCATTGACAGAACAGCAGCTGTGCTTGCAGGACTGGGGAGAATCCTGCACATCCAGGGAATACAGGGACTGCTGACGCCCCAAAAGCAGGGCAGCCACTCACTACTTGTCAGTGTCTGAAAGCCTGCATTAAAGGGCTATTTTGGACCTGCAGTTTCATGGCTGCTGGGCTACAGGACAAGGAATATACCGGATGTGCCAGCCTCTGCCATGCCCCACACCAGCTTTTCCACATCAGTAGGAAGAACTATCAAGTGATGCTCTGCAAAGGACCCTGTGCTATTTACTGATTATTTCTTTAAAGTTCTATGCATATGCCCTTGCAGCTTAGTTCAAAACCCTGGTTTACCCACTGTAACACATTCAAGGAGCTGGATTTTTTTCCCCTTGATTTCAGTACATGTCCTGGAAGCTCATTACAAAAGATACCTGACAACCTTTTCATTGTTCCTCCATTTTGATTTCTGCAGTACATGCTACAAGAGTGTCTTTAAATTTCCTTTTCTGTGTTAAAAAAAAATAGAAAAAGAAGCCCCAGAAAAACTGGTGCAGTATGCAATTAAGATAGGAATAAAAATCCTGTGCAGGGTAAAAATCTTTCACAGAAATTTTACCAGAGTTGCTTTGAAATTGGAATCGTAAACTGCTATTTCACAGAAAGCAAACAGTTTAACTAGAATGGGTAATTATGTGACATCTGGCTGAACAGCAGGGCTATCTGGGTGAGGCTTCAGATCCATGGGCTCCTTTGCTAATTATTTCATGAAGGAGAAAAACACATTACTGAGTAACAACTACCCCAGCATTAACCATGATGGCTTTTCAGATGCAGCCAATGGCTCTGGGCAGTATCAGTGACAGTTTTCCCTGCAAACGTCAGGGTCCACTGCAGAGACTAAAAGAGCTGCTTTCAGTGCTTAAGACAGCATTTACCCCAGCCATGGTGGTGGTACAGGAAGAAGTGCAACACACTAACACAGCACTTCCAGCCTCTGTTCTGTCTTTAAAGAGTGCTGGTAGAAAAGCAGTTATCTTCAAAAGACGACTCAGCTGAGTTATAACCCCATTTGGTGATGGCAACATTCCCTGTGTTTAGGGCAGGGAATCACAGCACAGCACTGCAGACAGTGGGGCTGCAAGACACAGTGCAGCACCAGGGCCAACTTGTGTAGCTACAAGCCATCAGCCTCACAATTGTCACTTAAATACCGCTGTTATTAAAAGCTTCTGAACTGTTTTACAGAGCAACTGGAGACAGATCGTTAGGGTGCCCAGTGCCAGGCAGCCTCAAGGTCATTTGCAATGTGGGAAAGCAGCAGTTGCGCAGCTCCCCCTGCGCTCCAGCCGCCGCTGGCTGCGGCAGGGATCGGATAGCGCAGCCCAGGCAGGCGGAGCACGAACCTGCGGCAGGGGCCACTGCTCTGCCTGCCCTACCCCAGGCCACTGGCCACTGCTCAGGCCTCACTTTGAGCAGAGATTTCTTCTGTCTGTGAGGACAGGACACGTATCAGCAGCTACCAGAGCCACCCACTCCCTTCACCTCCCACGGCAGTCAGTTGCAACTCCCACTAGCAAATGCCACAGCGCTCTAGAGCGTGGGGTACTTTGGCGTTCTTGGATAATGCAATTCCGTGAGCACTCCCAGAACTGGCACTGTCCCCTTTCTCCTTGTGCATGCCACTTCCACAGATAGAGCCAACATTTTATCTTCATCCCTTTACTTACCCATGTGAACAGAGTAGCTCTGAAGAAAGAAAAACTGAACCAGCCTCCTCATACTGCCCATTCCCTAAAGTGAAGCCTTTTAGCCTCACCCCATCACTTCAGCTTAGGGGAAGGGAAAAGCAAACCAGGTTCAAGCTCCTCTTAGGAGACATTTTTCATGTGATGCAACATTTAATTCTAGCAGGATTGTCTTCAAGTCCCAGTACTGTTAACACAGAAGGCTGAGAACACACCCACCCCCTACAAATATGTGTTGCAGCAACGACACACTTATTTCATCCTCCTTCTTGAGGTGAGTAACCAACCCCGCCTTCCCAGAACAGCTTGCACAAAGTCAAACATGGGCCTCCTATTTAGTTACCTGGAGGTGCCACTCGATCCTGGTATTTGGGCTCAAATTCACTCACAGTGAGCAACATTACTTGGATGGTCCCGATGAATATACCTGCCAGGCAGCCATAGAAGATGACATAGAAGAGGAGGATCTTAACTGCAAGAGAAAACAAACAAAGAGGAATCAAATCAAGCCCTCATAGCAGTGATGTTTCAGGACAGTACATCCACCGTTTGCACTTGCAAGGAAGAGCCCAACACATGCAATTCAGATGTTGCAAAGACATCCACTTAACAGTGAGATTATGCTCTGATGCAGACAGTAAATGTGAAGCACTCCAGTTCTTTGGTAGTGGGGAAACATGGGCCCCTGAAAACCTAGAAATCCATGAATCAGGGTTTGGGCTTATAAAATATAAAGACTAAACCACATTCCTCCACACTTTTCAAGGTTCCCTTGGCTGACCCAGCACTACCACCACAGGCCCTCACACTTGACACTGTCAGTGATCCAAGTGCCCCACGGCAAGCATGGGTGTGCTTGAAGGATACTCATTCCACACAGCTCTGGGGCTGAAAGTTATTTCCAGGAGCAGTAACAGTTTCATTCAGGTTTACAAGCAATTATAAAGCCTGATCTCTTCTAGTAATTCAGGCCATCACCTCCAAAAAAGACAACGGGAAAAGAATTCAGGCCCAATTAGCTCTAGTACTCCATTTCAAACGTAGGGAAGTACTCTTAAGGTGTCAAAATACTACACATATACCAGCCTTGTGTGCCTACAAAGGCACTCTGGCACTGCTCATGCCAATTAAAGAGTGAATTACATAACAATGAAAGATTGAATGTAGTTTCAGTCTAAAGGGAATGTCTAGAATAACTTTGTGGGGGGAGTGGGAAGAACAGAGAAGAGCCTGGAGATGCAGCCCAGCTCTGGGTATCAGTTACCAGTTTACAAGGATTATCTGAACTGATTAACTGCAGGGTAACATGCCGTACACTATGCACCACCAGGCCACCTACAAGGGTAGGCCAGCCCATGCCAAGCAACTGCATTGCTCATCAGGCTGCAGGGACTAGTAGAGCCCAAAGAGAACTTGAGAGAGAGCCTGCTTGATCTCAGACTGTCCTCACCTAATCACAAACAAAACAGTCATAGTTTATTTGAAGGACTCGAAATGATGAGCTACCAGGGAAGGGGAGTGAGTAGTAGGTGGAAGTATTCCTCCTCACTCCCCAGCCCCATCATGGGAAAAAAAAAAGCTACCTCATTGGAGAAGCCTCACAATGAAAGCTGGCAGTTCTGGTCGTTTTAAGTCTATGAAAGGGAGGCAAACAGGAGGGCCACCCAGAGAAACAGAGGCTGAGGGACACTGTCAGAAAGGCACTCCATCCTCTTGTCTTCCTCATGTGCACCGGAGGTAGCCAGAGCTGGAGGGCAGAGCTGGGTGCAGTAACGTGGTGCTCCAGGAGTTAAAGCACTCTTTGGTATCCAGGCAGCGTAAAGCAAATGGCCGTGACGTCAGGGACGTGTGGAAATTTTTTCCAGAGCACGGTCATAGGAGGTGCTGTTGTAACAAACCAAACACTAATGCTGTTGTCTGCAGCGTAATGCCTTTGAGTTTTGTAACATCAAAAGGCAAACGCTGGGAGGTAGCTTATTTAATCAGGTTCCCAGCCAGGACACTCTAAACGCCAAAGACACCTTAAAGGTCAAAACCACTCCAAGGTCTCAGAAAATACGCAGCGGGTCTAGAAATCGAGCACCACAGGGTTGAACGAAAAAGCTTCTTGCAACAGGTAGGCTTATAACAGAAGAATCTGATCATCAGCCTGCAGATCGAGTCAGCAAATGGAAATCAGTCCTAGGCAGATAGGTATGGGTACTCTGGGAGAAGGACCTGGTTCAGCCTCCGCGTTTGAAGCACTGCGCAGTTGCTCGGTGCCTCAGGAGCAGAAAATACCTCTCCATGCGCACCCACAACCCCATTCTGCTCACGTAAAGATACGGCAGGAGCCTGCTCTAGTCCGCCTGCCAGAGCAGCCGGCTCTAGATGTGGCACCTCCGGCCGATCCATTACAATAGGAGCTGAATTCAACATCGCAAGGGTGGCAACACCAGCTGTGGTTGGCAGCAACTGGAAGACTGTCTATTTGCGTAGAGAAATTAAAAACCTCTTTAAGCTAAATGCTATTTATACAGCACCCAATGAATACATCATAAGCACTTATGAGGAATGCACATAGAGCCATTTCCTTCTTGCGGAGATATTAAAAGTCAATCGCTCTTTCTGAGAAGAGTAAAACTCTCTTAGTTTCATTTATCCGGAGAAAATAGAGAAAAAGAAAAAGCCTCTGTAAGGTCTAAGGCAGATGAGGGCTGGGAGGTCAGCGTCCCCCGACGACGATGCTCCCGGGCCGGGCCAGCCACCGGGAAAGGAAGGAGACCCAAGGACGAGGCGCCCTCGACAAGGTCGGCCCGACCCCGCCTCACCCCCGGACCCACCTGAAGCCGCACTCAGGGGGCAGCGCTCGCCGGCCCCCGGGCGGCTCCAGCGGACACCGAGGGGAGAGAGCAGGGGGACCCCGTCCCTGCCTCCCTCGCCCCGGGGGACGCCCCGTCCCCAGCCCCCC